>KZ105396.1:98161-130763 GCA_000504405.2 Mycosphaerella sp. Ston1
CTTCTTCTTCTTCTTCTTCTTCATCATCCTCGGGAAACATACTGTCTGACTTGCTTAGTATGGTAGGACTCGTGTCGAGTTGTCCAGCGTCGGACACACTGCTCTCGCCACGATCATCTGACTCCGGAACGCGGAAGTCCTTCAGGACCTCGTCCTGCCTCATGAACATCCCTTTGATGTCGCGGCCGTTGGCTGTCTTGCTATTGCCTGCAGTCTCTGCCATATTCGTCGCCGCCAAGTTCACCAGGCTTAAATTCCAGCCGGACTTTTCTGCATGCAGCTTGCGAAACATGGGGAGAACGTGTTCTCGAACGAGCTTCTCTGACAGATGATCAATGCTATCGCTGAGATTGAACACAAAATTCGGCATGGGCGCCGAGTGCGATATTCGCTTGAAAGACCTTGGTCTCGTACCATCAAGCTGCAGTGGCATGCGCGGCCTAGTCGTTAGACGTAGCGTCCTTGGACGAGCGAGCCATTTCTTCGTCACCATTGGTTTCAGCGTTTCCTGTGCGTTTTCTGCGTCGCCGGGGTCAATGTTATCGTCATCAGCGAGCAAATCCACTCTCATCCTGCCGAGGAGACTGCGTCCAAGTCGATCAAACTCCTTGAGAAGTTCCAGCATGGAATCTAGGCGTAAATAGCTATCCTCGATGGAGATCTGGCTGGGCACATTCCGCGCCGGGCTCACTTCGGTGTCGTCGTCGCCATGTATCTAAAGTAGTAAGCGTGGGAAGCCACGTTCGAGGCAGTACCGTACTTACTAAATTCCAGACCTTGTGGCCAATTCCATGTGCAAAGCCAGGGCCAGTTAATATCTTCTCTAGCATGTCCGCGTTGATATTAGGTTGAGCTCGAAATGCTGCAATGGTGACAATGTCCTTGGTGCCACCATATACTAAACCTTCGTCAGTGGCAGCAGGACGTCGCAAATAATGATCCCGCAGCTTTTGAGAGATCTTGAATCCGATACCTGGGATCTTGCCGATGTCGTGCGTGTCCAGAAAAGTCGTTACGTTGCTTGGTCTGCCATCTCGAGTGGTTAGTGGGGGCATGATAGTCGTCTGGCTCTTTGGTTTATGCCTAGAGTATTTGCTCAAAAGTAAGCCAGTGTTTTGAGTGTCTGTTGCTCAGGTAGACAAGTCTATCTCTGAGCCTAATTGCCTTGCTGATCCGGTTGCGAAGACGAAGCTCCCGGTGGTGGCTCTACTCACAAATTTCCAACGAGCTTTGACAGCAGTTTATTGGTCGCTATGCCTACTGTACAGGTATAGCCCAGCTTGTGCTCTAGGTCGTGCCTTATGCCGTGTACTAGAAGTTAGTACCATCTCAGATTCCTCACTAGGGTCTTGCCGATTGAGATTGTCCGTACCGGATATGCAAAGCAAGGTGAGAGCCAATGCGGAGACGGAGGGTCCGATCATCAGCTTCTGCCGGTGCAGCATAATCCTCGGGATACGTATGCCCTGCAACGGACGTGGCATCGTAGGCAAAGCCCACAGTTGGATCCTCCCGAGCCAGCTGGAAGAATGAATGCTGAAGATCATTTCTGTTGAGCAGCTCCAAGTTGTGCTCGACCATGTCCGTGACGTCCAGCCAGACCTCATCGAAGCCCAGTCGCTCCGCTCTGTCGCTCCATGAGAAGGCGCGAATGAAGCGAAAGAGTTCGATACTGGCGTCGCGAAAGATGGTGAGGTCTTCGCCCAGCTCGATGATCACTTCGGGACACACTCGGCGCGCGTCCTTGATGAGCTGCAGCTTGCGTAGGCCCCTCTCCCGGCCCTTGTAGTTGACAGTAACGATGATTTGCTTCTGCTGTACGGCGAAGGGTACGTTCTTGAGAGCGGGATTCTTGGCTTCAAAGACTGACGCGTAGAAGGCGTCGTAATCGAAGTGTATGATCACACGCTCTCGCATCAGACTCCTTTTACGCTCCATTTGCCCTCATCTTGTGGCACTCGACTGTGCTGCGGTCAGCACATGGAGTGTGTTGCAACTTGCATGGCTTGTGAAGGTGGGCAATTGTTGATCTATTCTTAGGTAATCAACGGTTCGCTGAGTAATCGCTTCCTCCATTCATACCGTACATGTAGGTAAGGTATCCCACAGACGCCCTACCGATACGACGTTTTCGACTGCTTCACGAGTGAGTGCGCTGAATTGGACGGAGTACCAGACGTTGTGCAGGACAGTCCCTGACAATAGAATAGGTACTGCAAACGTCGTCACGTCCGAGACATGCTCGGCCGTTGCTCCTCTGTGCGCTACAGTCCGTGGTAGGTAGTACCATTCTGCAAGGCTGCGTGCGTGCGTGCCCGTTTGCCACTCCTACATGTATTAGCCATGTCTTGGCATGGCGGTTCCATGTCGCCTATCTGTAGAGGTAAGGTATTTCTAGTTCTCGATCAGGCGATGGTGGCTGGTGTTTCAACATTATTACGTCTGCAGCTCTGGCGCGTGGTCCCGAATTGCCACATCTTCTGGCGATGACAACAACTGCAGGGCTATGCAGCCTGCTGGAAGATGTCATCGAAAACAAGAATGGACTAGTTCTGACGAGTACTTACTATCCGTCTTCTCATCGGGCGGGGAGCACTCCTACACATGTACTCGCTCTCAAGAGTCTCGCCTGCCTGCGTTCAAGTGCGACGGTGACGTGCCCACTCGGCTCGTGTTGCTCGTCGGGGCCACATCCTGGTACACAATCTGTCTGTTTTGGCTGTTTTGGCCATATATTCCTCCAGGGTGGGCCGGCGCTTAAATGGTAGACGCAGCGATCCCTGTGGGTTGCATGTCATCTGCTCTATTTCTGTCGTATAGAACACTAGTTCCCTTTGGCGCCCGCAGATTAAAAAAAGAGATCAGAAGCTAGGCCAGGCTAGATAGTAGATAGATAGGTGGGCAAGCCCCGCCATGGTCGTTGCGTGTGTCTACGACGACTCTACTACTTACATGTAGGTACATGTACATACCTGATCGTCCCCTCCTTACACTCTTCCCTCCCTCCTCTGCTACTTTGCTCGGCCAGTGCAGACCACGAACCTCACCTGCTGCTTTGATTGGGTCTGATCTGCGCCATAAGCTCATATCAAGCACGTTGCTCTCCATCCGGCTACCTACTTACCGTTCTTCGAAACACGAGAACCGGACTACGCCACCACTACCTCCACACCCACGACGCATCACGCCATCACATAACCACATTTTAGAGTCGAAGACATTGTTGGTGCTACCCAATGCATGAAGTATGCTTGCCCTCATGCCACCGACTTTACCGTTTCACACCAACCCGGACAGCAACACCATGTCACTCGCCATCCTACCATCTCAGCATATGGCATGCTACAAAAGCACACTCTCGTCGACTCAGCCGTCGGCAGCCAAACGACCGAAACTCTCGTTAAACACGAACAGCGTGCCATCGTTCTTTGGGCGACCCTCCACAAGCCTTCGGTTAGAGAGCCTGTCGGCGACATCGCCTACAGCACGCAACACCTTTCAGAATGCGCACAACTCGCCAGTGGATATAACATTTTGCAATTCGGTGCTGCCACCGCCTTCGGTGGCGACCCTTCATGCCACTAGTGAATCCGCTGCGTCCTCGGCCACCACAACGACATCAGTATCATCGATTGACTCAATCTCGAGCGTCGTTCCTTACAAGCTCGCCTACAACAATACGTCAATTCTAATCAATTCACCGATACCTCGAGCACCGAAACGAGCACCTTTTGCTCGAGCTCCGACATTTCCCGCTACCAAAAAAGTGTCCTTCAAAGATCCATTGACGGAGGAGGTGCAGACGACGCATTTTAGGCTACGCCATGGCGACAAAGAATCGCCACAGGCGCCAGTATCGACCATTGATGTTTCTCCCTTGGATTCTCCCATCGAGCACACCACACAGGAGCAGAACGATGAGCAAATCCAGGAGAACCACCATCGTTCCCGTCCAGATTGGCCACATACAGGGGACAAGCGCGACTCATCGGATGAGGAAGACATCGAAGGTGGTCCCTGCCCTACCACTCCTGTCGCCGGCAGAAGAAAGAGACAGAGGCAGTGGACCTGGACTCTAGCAAAGGTAGACTCGCAAAAGACGCCCTGCACCCGCCGGCATGCGTCAGTGGAAGCGAGCACAAGTGGCGATAGCACGTTCGTCTGTACAGTTTAACGTCGAGGACTTCGCGGACTTCTTGCCTAGCAAATGGAGGATGCTATGCTTGTTGTTGTTTTTCTTTATTCTTTCTCTCTCATGGCGACGATACCCAGATGTCATAGCGCTGATTAGCATTGTTAGTACTGCCTTGCTCGTGATTCGCGCTTGTACAGAAAATCCAGGTGAACTTCAGCCAAGTTAGCCTGCAGCACAGAGTAGAGTTGTCTCAGCCTGCCGATAGGCCATACCAGAACCTGTGCTACCTACCTACCTTGTGCAACAGGTTCCTGTACAGTGTACTTGTTGCACCCCTGCGTATTGCGCGGGCCTGACATCTGACATTGGACACCTGTCCAACGTGCAGCATGACAGGCATTTGGCGAGATGAGGTCACCAATTTAGATGAGGTCACAATACCTTACCTTACGTACATGTACTTGTATGTTCCTTCCCCATGGCGTGCATATGAGTTTCGTGTGGGACAGCAACGAGTCTTCCAGGCTGGTGCCAAGTGCCTCTGCCCACCCCCGTGAACATAGATCTATCGAGACACCCAGAACAAAACAGCGCTGCGTGGTCATGTCGGAGAACGCGTCGCCAGAGCTGCCACACAGGAAAGAGCTTGAAGAGGCTATTGGCGCGCTACAGTTAGCCCAAAAGTCACAGGATATGGCCAGAGAGCTCAAGGAGAAGGCTGCTCATGCGACGTCGCCGGCCGAAAGAGACCGGTTGTCCCAGGCAGCCTACGAGAAAGAGACTGAAAGCCGCAAGCATAGCAAGATGGCACAGCGAATGCAGAGCGGAACTCTGCAAGGTCTGTTAGGTGGAGGCGGCATCGGCGTTGGAGTTGGAATGGGCTTAGGTCAGTAGAGTTACTCACCTAGGGTGACAATTCACCTAGGCTAGTGAGTACCATGTATATGCTAATCCTGCAGGCGCCGTACTGGGGACATTGCTAGGAGGTCTGTTGACGCTGCCAACGACGCTGCTTGGTGGACTGATTGGCAGCGGCGTCGGCGCAGTTCATGGTCCGTGGATAAGCGTAGGATACATCCAAAAGCGCTGGGAGGACGCGTCGCCGGGAGAGGTTGTTGATGCCCTTGAACAGGAACATAAGGCTGCAAAGGCGAAGTGTGTAGAGGAACAGGCGCAGCTTCCTGCGAGGAAAAAGCCTCGCAAAATCGAGAGACGGTCTCAAGTTGGAGCCTCGATTGAAAAAGAAACTTCAGAACCGTCACCTAAGAAGGTAGCTGATTGAGCGTGTGATTCCGCATCGGTCTTTGCAATACGCTGTAGCACCTCTGGCACTGGCCATGGCCATAGACTAGTCCAGCTCGAAGACGCCGCGCACTAACATCGAGGTTTGACGAAAGTCAGCTAGGCGATGACTCTTGACCCAATGCCGGAGATACGTAGCTGGAAAGCGCACATGCAGTGCTGTGCAAGAAGCGCCGCCGTCAGCTTTGGCTACTTCCATATGGTAATGGAGTCGTCTCAACATTTGTGTCAGATTTTGGACATCACGGATCCCCAACGGCCGATCCACGACCTGCTTTCCGAACACAATTGAACGCAACTGCACCTGTTGGCCAATGGGACCTGCGTCGAATCTCTCGCCGCCTGTATACCCATTTACTGAAGTGTCGCAGGGCTGGGATGCCTTCCACTTTTTGTATCGAGCAGGCCGATCGGCTCCACGAGTCCACGTTATATATACACATATAAGCTTACCACCGATTTAGCAGGCCAACCGACATTTACAATACAGTAGCATAGCCCTGCAACTGCTGCGTTGTTCGATGTCAACATCAAAGTTGTCTCTGCACATTGCTCGTTGCTCATCCATTTTGCCAGTCCACGTTTACTACTGTTGACATTGCTGCCGACTCTATTTCTCGACCTTTTTCTCCATCTTTCTCCCTCTCTTCTCCCCATCTTGCAGGTGTCATGAAGCCTACGACCACGGTAACTCTACTAGCGGTCTACGCCACGACAAGTTACGCATGGGGCACAAACTACAACGGTGGCGATACCAGCAGCGATGGCAGCAGCAGCAGCAGCAGCAGCAGCTTCGATCTGGGATACTCTCTCTCTTCATACCACAAGAAGCTAGTAGCACATGCAGTACTCGCCACCTTCGCCTTTGGATTTCTGTTCCCAGCTGGTGGCATGTTGATGTATGTATGTATGGGGAGCACAGATTTGTCAAGAGCGAGATATACTGACCTCTGGCACTTCACTCTTCCACAGTCGACTTGGAAACTTCCGTGGCCTCTGGATCGTACATGGCTTGTGCCAATTGTTCGCGTATATCACATACATTGCCGCTGTCGGGCTCGGGTTATTCGTGAGCACTTCCGTCCCCATCCCCTTCCCTCCTCTCATACCAACATGCAAGGTAGAATGAAAAGAAAATACGTACATCACTGACGATCGGCGTGTATCCAGCTTGTACGCAATAGCCCGCAAGACATAATACATGACCCTCACCCTATCATCGGACTCGTACTCCTGTGCGTGATCTTCTTCCAGCCATTCTTCGGCCTAATGCATCATCTCCTCTTCAAAAGGCACCTGCGACGAACCTTGTGGAGTTATGCGCATCTCTGGCTAGGACGGATTGTCGTCACCCTCGGCATCATCAATGGAGGGCTCGGACTGCGACTTGCACGCAAGTATCCCCTGGGGCCTCCCAGTCGAGGTGCGATGATTGGATATGGAGTTGTAGCTGGATCCATGTGGCTGCTGTATGTGCTTGCTGCGCTTCTGGGCGAGAGGAGGAGGAGCCGAGTGAGAAAGTCAGCAGCCCAGACGGAAGGTGTTGCAAAGGAGTATACGAGCAGTAATAGTGTGAGCAGCAGCCACGGCGCTGAGGCTTGAGATGATGGAGATGTTTCAGTCAGCTTCAGCCTTCAATTGCTTTATCAATGTTGTTATTCCCGGCGCATATTGAGTACGGGTCACGGGTGTGGAGGAGACAAGCCGATCCCGGGGCCCTCGGTTGTCGTCCTAAGTCTAGCAAGTTTTAAGTTATTCCCAGAGCATAACCTCCACGTCGACGCGGCTAAGGTATGCGTAGACTTCGCTCTAGTACCTTATAAACCATTCGACCATCATGTCGTACGGGCGCAGGCCGACCGTCCCTCTTGCTCGCTGCACCGCCAGACCCTTTCGTCCCCCGCCCTGCTCCACCGCACCGCACCGCACCCACACCTCCCCCCTCCAGATCAACGATAGCCCTCCTTGATCGCGCATGCGGCTTCAGGCCCCTCATGGCTACTTCCATGCGACTCACGCAGACAGCACGCACGGCGTCGCGGAGCTTGGCGAGATGCTTCTCCAGCACTGGTCGGAGGGCTGGCTACGACGACACGGTGCATAATCTCAAAATTGGCAAACACACTCGCGTTATGTACCAGGGCTTCACCGGACGAGTAGCGACTGGGAACGCGAAAGACAGCTTGGCATATGGCACAAACATTGTGGGTGGTGTCACTCCCGGCAAGCATGGCGAGCACATTGGCCTCCCTCTCTTGCCGGACATGAGAAAGGCCAAAGACCAGCTCAAGCCAGATGCCACTGCTGTGTTCGTTGCCGCTTCACAATGTGCCCAAGCCATTGAAGATGCCATTGAAGCAGAAATCCCGCTTATTGTTTCCGTTGCGGAGCACATTCCTGTTCATGACATGCTGAGGGTGAGGTAGCAGATTGAGTGGACCTTTCAATGGGACATGCACTGATCCTAGTAGGTCGCAAGCATATTAAGCACGCAATCCAAGTCCAGACTGGTAGGTGCCAATGCGCCTGGAATCATCGCACCGATCGGTTTCTGTCGAATCGGTTTCCAGCCTCTGCCTACCTTTGCACCTGGACACATTGGCATTGCTGCCAAGTCCGGCACTCTCTCTTACGAAGCTGTAGCGTCCATCACTCGGGCTGGCCTCGGTCAGAGTCTAGTCATTGGCATGGGCGGCGACATTGTCGCCGGCACAAACCTCGTCGATGCCTTGAAGGTGTTCGAGAAGGACGACGAAACCGAAGGCATTGTGTTAATTGGAGAAGTCGGTGGGAGGGCAGAAGAAGATGCGGCAGACTGGATCAAGGACTATCTCTCGAGAGAAACGAATCCCAAGCCGATTGCAGCACTTGTAGGTGGCAAGTGCGCTAGAGCAAACACAATCATGGGCCACGCCGGTGCCTGGGCGGCTCGTGGCGAGAACGACTCTCACCAGAAGTATAGTGTGTTACAAGAAGCTGGAGCACGAATGGTGGATCACCCAGAGAACTTTGGTGGTGTCATGAAGACACTTCTTTCCCAAAGCGGACGAGACGTAAACAGAATCCAACAGAACGCGCAAGCTACTCAAAAGCGCGGCTATCGCACACTACGCCGCAATGCAGCAGCAAGCTCAGCTTCTCGTGCCGCGCTGCGCCCAATGCCTTCAATACAGCACCAACGCGGACTACACATTGCTCCAGAACTGGCTCCAGCCCCGCTATCCCCTTACCTTTCCAACGTCTCTGGCCTGTCACTCACACCTGACCAGGCACCCAAAGATGGCTGCTACGTTGGCATCATCGTCGATCGAACAGAGCGATGTCCTTGTATTGCCGTGGCACCTACCGCCGATCCATCTGCGATCGATGGGCGAGTGAGGCGCTTCCCATATGACTGGCAAGATGGTCCATCAGAGTCATTAATAAGCTCTGCAATTGACTATCTGCAGATCGGGGCTCATCAAACTGCGAAACAACAAATGACCCAGTTGATTGGCTCACTCACGAAGATGTACAAGGATAAGGAAGCTATTATTTTGTCGGGATGCGTCTCTGTCGGTGGTTCTGGCAACCTCTTGCTCCACCAGCCGTCTCTCACTCTCATGTTCGACGACGCAGCGTATCGAAGTACAAAGCGTCAGGAAGACATCCATCGCCTGAGACAGAAGGACGCCGAAGTGCCGGAAGAGGTAGAAGCCGAGCAAGACGGCATCGTATATGTCAAGTTCGATGATCCGGAAGCCAAGATCGGGACCTTGGTCAACGGCGCAGGGCTGGCAATGAACACGGTAGATGCGCTCAAGCTGCAAGGAGGCCGAGCAACGAACTTTCTCGATACCGGTGGCAAAGCCACCTCGGAAACGGTCAAGAAGAGTTTCCAACTCATCCTACAAGATCCGCGAGTCAAGGTCATTTTCGTCAATATATTTGGCGGTCTGACCGATGGCGGCATGATTGCCAACGGTATCCTGTTGGCTTTCAAAGAGGTGGACATGAGGAACATACCTGTTGTGGTGAGAATACGCGGAACGAACGAAGAGGTTGGACAAAAGACTATCGCTGAATCTGGACTCGGACTGGACGCCTTTGACAAATTTGAAGATGCTGCGAAGCGTGTGATTGAGCTTGCAAACTCGTCGTGATTGTTCGACCAGGCTGGTCTAGAAAGAAGAGCAGCGCATACTATGGACAATGTTTCAGGGGCTACAGCATAGCATAGTGCTCTCCCCGCACAGTAATACCGTCGGCTCTGATCAGCGACGACGCTAGGTTCATACCCAACAAACACTCTGCGCCGTCAAGTTCAAGCCTTTCATCTATGGTGCTTCCCACTCAGAAACTCCCGTCGCCATGCTAATTAATCAAAGGATGCCCAAAGCTGGCATCGTATACTACAGTCTGGTCTATACGACACGTGACGTTATTGTGCACGTGCAGTCCAAATCGATTTTTGAGCTTAATGAAATCTATTCACATTCAAATGCCAGTGTCATCCTGTTTCTTCGTGGCATTCTTGGAGGAGGAAGTAGGCTCGCCGCTAAAAGGCCCTGTAGGAAAGAGGGGCGTGGTATCATTGCGTTGGCTGGGAGGCTGTTGCGGTTCTACGCTGACAACGATCGCATCCTTTTTCGGAGTCTCCGGGTGTGTATCGAGGCGATACTCCTTACTGAGGTCGCTCTTAGACCTATCACGTCCGAAGCGGAGGCTCTCGGAGTCACCTTCTCTGCGCTCAATAGGCGACCAGCCACCGGCGATAGAACCGGCGACGATACCGGCCATGGCGGCCCCAGCGAACGCAGAGTTGGATCGGGACCGGCCACGTCGACGTCGTGACTCTGGTGTAGGAGGAGCGGGAGAGTGGCTGTCTTGTTGATCCTCGACTTCGTTGTTCGGAGTTCTGGGCAGACTGGAGCTTGCTCGGCTACGGCTCGGACTACGGCTGTGCTTGAATGTTTCCTTTGGGTGCGTGACTGCGAATTTCAGGCTGTTGATACGACCACCTTTGTACTTCTTGAGCCAGGCCAACTCCTCTTTGATCTCGTACAATGCTTGGTTGAACTCGAACGGATTCTGACCACCTTCCTCATCAGTCACCATGAGTTTCTGCTCTTGTCTCTTGCGGGCCCAGTTTTTGATGAAAGGTGGGACCATTTGCGCAGCGATTTCGTCTGGGAACAGGCGGACAATCACACCGATAGGAAGCGAGAGCGCACCCAGAACAAGTGCGATGCCCCACTGAGTGCCGGTCTGGCGCTCAGCATTGAACGCATCCCAGCCACCCACGAAAATGATAAGAACTTGGCCCCCGATCATGATCAAAAAGATGCCCACAAAGAACAAATTGCGTGTCAGACCCTCAAAGACATTGAAGCGATTATCAAGACGCCGGTTGTTTAGGGCATTAAAGATCTGCATCCAGGTAAAGGTATTGAAGACAAGAGTCTGGTGCTGTCTGTGCTCGAGCTCCCCAGTGTAGTCCAGAATGCTAGCGCCGGCAAAGTATAGAATTAGCGTGACGGTGAGCTGGTAAATCGCTTGACCAATAATCATCTTCCACATTGTGACCGAGAACAGTGGTGCAGACTTGGGATCGGGCTTGCGGTTGAGGATTTGTCGACTTGGTGGATCCGTAGCCAGAGCAAGCGCAGCCATGGTATCCATGATCAGGTTGATCCATAGCAGTTGCACTGCAGTCAAAACAGATTCCTCGTCCTCATTTGACACTGCGCTGATGAACGCCAGCAGGACTGCGGTAATGTTTACAGTAATCTGAAACTGCAAGAATTTCCTTACGGCATCATTAACAGCACGACCCCACATGAGTGCTTTGACAATAGATGCAAAATTGTCGTCCATCAGAATGATATCGGAAGCCTCCTTTGCAACCTCGGTACCAGCAATATTCATGGCAAAACCGACATCTGCAGCTTTGAGAGCGGGAGCATCGTTGGTACCATCGCCTGTGACGGCGACGGTTTCGCCCATCTCCTTCAGACGCTTGACCAGCGTCTTTTTATCATCCGGCGAGGAACGTGCGAGCACTTGGAGTTTCGGGATGACTGAGCGCTGCTCCTGCTTGCTCATTCTTCTAAAGTCGGGGCCCTCGAGGGCAAGACCACCAGCGGTGAATATACCACACTCTGTGGCGATAGCTTTCGCAGTGAGAATGTTGTCGCCAGTGACCATGCGAGGGAATACCCCAGCCATGATACAGTCTCTAACCGCCTCTGGTACGCCAGAACGCAGAGGATCTTGAATGCCAACGATACCGAGAAAGGTCATTTGCTTACAGATGTCTTCTATCACGGCCTGAGTCCTGTCGTCTTCGGAGCGTCGCACATTACGAGGCGGCCATGACTCCACGTCAAAATCCCGATAGATGAAACCGATGGTGCGGAGCGAGCGAGAGGCGTATGTGTTGATGAGCGCCTCGAGAGTCTGTTTGTTGTCGGCAGTCATGTTGGTGGGCTCAATGCTCTGCGTCGGGTCGCGGATGATGGTCTGACAGTGCCGGAGCATTATCTCACTGGCGCCTTTGACGAGCAATCGGAAGCCCTTGCTGTCCTTGCGCTTGATGACCATGGCCATGAACTTGCGGCCAGAATCAAAAGGTATCATCTGCACAATTTCGGCATTGCTGCGCTCAGTCGCTATGCGATCCATGCCCAGGAAGTCTCGTGCAAAGTCCAAGAGAGCCGTTTCCGTCTTGGATCCCACAAATACCTGTTTGCCGTCCTCTGTCGCCTCGAAGGCTGTGGAGTTGATTGCAATGCTATCTTTCCACAATTGCTTCATGGGCTCAGAGAGAGTCTTGATGAATCCGGCTGTTGTCACATTGCCGATATCGTCGCGTGCGTCTTCTGGTTTGGTGTCATCGGCACCATCGCCAGCACGACTACTGAATCTACTAGAAGTCCCAACAGTGCCAGCAACAACGGTCATGACGTTTTGAGTGAGAGTGCCGGTTTTGTCGGAACAGACTGTAGTAGCATTGCCCATAGTCTCGCAAGAACGCAGTACACGCACCAAATTGTTGTCCTTTAGCATGCGTTTGGTGGCATATGCCAAAGAGAGCGTAACAGCTAGGGGCAGGCCTTCCGGCACAGCTACGACGACGATGGTGACGGCGGTAATAAGGATGGTCATAAATTGCTGACCCTTAGCTGCAGGTGTGCGATCGTTGTTAGGCAACTGGGCGAGGAACTTGATCAGGAGTATGACGAAGAGCAGCAGCGCAGCAGCACTGCCAAGCTTAGCAATGTATTCGGCAAGCTTATTCAGCTTTGCCTGGAGTGGCGTTGCATCATTACTCTCATGAAGGGAGAGCATCGTCTTTCCGTAAGTCGAGTTGGTGCCAACTGCAGTGACAAGCATACGACCCACGCCCTCTGTGACCTTACCGCCGGATATCATGAAGGGATCCAGCTTCTTCAGTGGTTCATGGGCTTCCATTGCTCGATAGACTTCGTCCGCCGAGGTCTTCTTCATCACGTCCGACTCTCCTGTGGCCGAGGACTCGTCGCACTTGACGCCGTGGCCAGAGATAAAGATGCCATCAACGGGCAAGATGTCTCCGGGCTCCACTAGCAGGACATCTCCTACCAATATCGCCTGGACATCGATTTCTTGCGTTGTACCAGATCGGACGACCTTTACGTTCCGAGCTTCCTTCTTCTTGTTCAATTTGGCAAACTGGCGTTCTTTTTGCCAATCGTTGATAGCGCCGACCAAGACGACGACGGTAATGGCAACGATGATTGCGACACCCTCAATCCACTCTACGCCTCCATACGCAATGGCCTGATATATGCCCAGTGATAGTGCAATGATGGCAGCGACACTCAGCACAATCAAGACTTTGTCATTGTACGCGATCCACATCAGCTCAAATATGTTCTTGACTCTCTTCTCCGGCAATTTGTTCTCGTTGAAAATGCGTTTGCGGTCACTGAACGCTCCCGGGGGCACTTCCGCTTCACCTCGAATCATTTCCGGTTCCTCAATGGTGGTCTTGTGTGACGCAGCGCTAGCCATCTGCACCGCGTCCTCAAACGCTACTGGACCTTGAAGGCTGTTCTCATCGACACTGAGACCGCTGCTGCGACTGGTTCGCAATCCCTTCTCGAGACCCGCTAGTCCTCCCAGAGCATGAAAAGCGCCTAGGCTCTTCGGATTCAACAGCTTCGACATGTGTCCCGGTGCAAATGCAAACGGATTCCTATCGCGAGAGAAATCATGTTCCGTGCCAGGATCCGGTATCAGTGCTTCCTCGTCAGACAATACGGCATGTTCTTCGCTATGGGCTGCTTTGGAATCAAAAGGTTTCGATCCCTCGGACGGCGACTGGGTATTGACATAGGTGAATTCAGAAGTCGAAGATGTCTCTGCAGTGTCGACACTACCTCCCCGGCTACGGCCAGATGGCACAGACAGGAAAGCTCCGGGCTGTCCCCACTGCTGCGGAGACGATACATTGTGTGGGCTCGTGGGCCTCGAGTCCCTACTCTCGAAGCTCTGTTTGCCGTGAAGATCTGGTGGGGAAGCTTGGCTACGTGCGAGCGGACGCAAAGTCGATGAGGCATTGCCGGTACCGTTGCCACTTCCACTGCCATTCTCGGCTGCCACCTCCCTCATGTCCTCGTTGCCAGGTCGGGCTGTGTCGTTCGATCGACGGACGGCAGATGTGTCAATGGTGATTGTCGGCGCGCGAGGCCTTCCTTTCGAGTTGTCTGCAGACGTGCCCGGCGGCACATGGTCCGAAAGGCCATCAGCCATGGTGGAGTCGAGGTAGATGCCAGAGCAAGACGCGGCCAATGGGTGTGGTGTGGTGTGGTGTGGTGTGGCGCGCGCAAGGATGGCGTCTAAGATGCAACGCCGCTAAACATGTGCGGTAGGTTGGAGACGCACCAGGCGTGGTGGCACAGATCAGGGCTGTGAGGGGAACCTGGAGATTCTGCGGGCAGGCAGGCAGGCAGGCAGGCAGGCGGGGGGAGTATGTTAGGCCGGGTGAGGGAGGCAGGTAGGTGCAGGTGCAGGTGCAGGCGGAAGAGGAGGAGGTGGTGGTAGTGGTGGTGGTGGTGGCGGAGTGAGGAGGAGGTTGCTTGCTTGCTTCGCGCTTTGTTGCCAATCTCGCGACGGGGGGACGCGGAGGCAGGCGCGAACTAGGCGATAGAAGTAGCAGTAGCAGCAGGAGCAGTAACAGCACGAGGAGGATGCCGTGTACGGGGAGGTGGTGCTGCTGTCCGGGGGGTGTCCATGCGGCCGGCGGGCGGAGATGTAGTTCTAGCCAGACAGCGATGGTGAATACAGAATGCAATGCTCCGTAGAAGGTGAGGGTGAGGGAGAACAAACAAAGGTAAGGGACTCCTACCTACTGTAAGGGTAAGGTAGGTACATGTACTAGGTAGGTAGATGGAGGTACAGCATGCCAAGCCGCCAAGCACATCGGGGCTGTGCAAAGCAGCCTAGTCCAAATCTTGTCATCACCCACCCTACCTGTGGACATTACAGGGATCGTGTGCCGCTTCAATCTCCTCTCCCTCGCACGGCTGTCATGATCATCCTATGTCCATGGTGTACATGTCCCCTCCCTCGTCGATACTGTACTGTACTGTAACATCACCTCCAAACGGTGCCATGCGCACGCCTGCATTATAATCAGACACAGAGAGTGTTGTCAAATGCGGTGTAACTACCTGTATGTACATGTGCCTAATGTCAGGTACGTAGCTACATACATGATACATAAGGTATACATGTAGTGGAGCCGCTCGGCCAGCTGGAAGGCAAGAAACGATCCGAGCCGCGCGGCTCGCCATGTGCCTATCATATACATAATACTAGTAACTCCCTACCTACTGTATGTAACTCCATGATCAACAAGTCGGTATCAGGTACAGCATTGTCGGAGGCATGTGTATATACCGCCAAGAAAGTTGTGCAAGTAGGTACATACTGTACCTAGACAACGAGGATGTTAGCACGATGCTTATTAGACTTGATTCTATCTTCAAGCTTTGGGGAAGCCGCCGAAGCGCAGAGGCTTGTTCCTTTTAGTCAAAGGCTCCCTTACCTAGGTTGATCATTGATGTCCCTGACGACCCTTATAACCTTCCAGCAATAGACGAACTTGAAATACCTTACCACAAAAAGACGGGGAAGATGGAAGAATGCTGCATGGGAGACTTTTCATTCATCATCAGGCATCAGGTCGATGCTATGATTGCATATTCCCCTCGCTCGCGTCCACTATCTGCAGCAACCATAAGGTACCATAAGGTATCCAAGATTTCCCAAGTCGTGTGCTCTGGCTATCTACCGTATGTCATAAGTAACGATCGTGAAGGAAATAGATCGCATCATATCGTAATGTCGTCTCGTCGAAGACGCGCGCATCGTCTGAGCTCCCCATTTGCTGACGCAAATCGGCCTTGCTCTTCCAGCATGCAGCCCCTTTGGCCCTGGGATGCAATCGACCTGTCTCCGGAATATCCTCTCTCATTCATCAGCAACACTACCTATCATGTCTCATATGAACTCTTGCACGCTTCGCCGCAATTTCAAGTGGTGTGAGGATTGGCTTCCTGCTTCGCATCGTCCACGCACCAGAGGATGAACGGCCCGGAATAGTGCTCGCCATCAACCACATTGGAAGGCGACCACCAACGGCCAATGATCATTTGGCCACCGGGAAGCACGACACCCTCGTATGCCCACAGCGCTCCCCAATCAATCTGGTCCGTGTCCTTGTCAATGAAGTACTTCATCATCGTCATTCGCTGCCAACCCGGTACCTCGTGCTGTGGTGGCAGTGGGTTGAACCAACCATCCGCAAGAAACTTCTCCTTTTGATCTTCCCCTCCGCCAGAAAACCGGAATGAACGCGATCGGGCATTGCCCAGATTGGGCGGGCTGGCCGTTTGCGCCCGTGTTCGTCGTCGCTTCTCCGGCGGCTTCGTGAGAGAGCGCAGAATGGTTTCGAACAGTGGCTGCCAGGCACGGCCATCGTCTCCCGTAAGCTGGAGCGTGAGATCTTGGAATTCACCTCCAGAATCACTTCCGTTGAATTCGTCGATCACGTCTTCGCTCTCGCCTCCTCGAACCTCGTACAGCTGATACTCGTTGACGAAAGCGTACGAACCCTTCCACTTTTTGCCAATGGAGCCAGCGTTGTCGTTGCCTAGCTGAGTGTGCCAGTACTGTGGACGCTCATGACTCTCCAGGACCCTGTAGATAGAGTAGAGTGAAGCCTCATCGGCCCGAAGGAAGTGGCATCTCCAGAAATTCAGTTGGTGCAAGCACCACTCGAAATCGACGTTCATGCTGTTGCAGCCCATGAAGATTGGACGACTCTGCACGCTACAGTAAGCCATGTACTGGGACGTCTGGAAGTCGGCAATCTGCGGCCCAGGCGTGTCGAAGAAGGGTCGAGGATCGAGCAGACTCGGCGCAAGGACTACCTGCAGCATACGCATAAGCGGATTGGGCGTTTCCGACTGAATGTCTTCGTCCAGGGACTTCCTAGGAGCGTACGTGTACTTCGCAGCAAAGATCTCTTCCAGCAAGTTGCTATCGGTGAGAAACGTCGCGATGTAGTTCTGGATGTTTTTCGACATGTACACCACACTCTTGCTTCGAGTACGATCGGGACAAGCATCGCGTATCAAGTCTCGGAGCATCTCCAAACACTGCACCTCGCGTGGAGTATTTCCGCAACGAAAGGTTGGCTTGTGCGCTATAATTTCCTTTCTCTTCTTGTACTGATCCTCGAAATCAGCGTTGGTCTTGATGGAGCTATCCTCTCGGGGCCTGTCGAATGCTATATCGAATCGCTTCCGCCAGAAGTGCTCATTTCTGACGGAGAAGCTTGCGTGGTGACAGCTGAGCTGAAAGCTGCACACATCATGATCCGTGTCCAGGCCATGTGCAATTTCCTGCAGCACCTGTGCCGGTTAGCTGTGAAGAGTGCCATGCTTCCTACGGCGACTCACCTCAATGGGTAGCTGGTGGAACGCGTAGGACAGGACGGCATGGTCAATAGATCCGTGAGTGGCGCTTGTGATCCTAGAGGCACGGGGCTTCGCCTGAGCCGGGGACGTCGTCGTTACGACTAGCTTTGGCGACTTCGACGACCGAGTTGCCCTCTGAGGGCGTGCCGTCGGTGTCTGGTCCCTTGAGCGACCCATGCTGATACAATGCAGACGCCTGCCCTGACAAAGCTGATGTCGACCTCCTCGTGTCGTGGAATGCAGTGCAGGGGAGCTGGCGTGGTCGGTACCCTGTGTGTATGCAGAAGAAGTCAAGAAGAATGAATCAATTGGATCAAGGATTCTCAAATAAGATATCGAGTGCAGGATAGCGTGATGTTGATGTGAATGGAACTCTAGTATGACTGTCAGATAGCTCCAAGAACGGGATAATAGGGGCAGAGTGAAAGTCAATATAAGGTGAGATTTCACATACTGAGGTCTATTGTGAGTGAATGCGATGGGGATAGGTACAGAGTGAGGCTTAGTTCTCACTTTGCTATAGCTCTTCAACGTGCTGTAGTAGAGATCTATGTGCATACACTCCCAAAATTGGACGTCACTATAGCCGTCGTAGAACCAATACTTGTCCTTGTTTGTTAATTGCTATACCTCGAGAGCACAGTCTTCGAAGCCGGCCTTTGAAGCTCGACTATAAAGTTATGTGAATGGTATATTGCGGCACGTGCGAACGGGACGAGAGGCTGCAATGCCTTCACTGCACATCGTATACCCAGCAGTATACTCAGTCTGTGCCGTTCTTCACCATCGAAGTGGTTTCAATTACTTACCGCACACGGGGCATCAAATGGTCGTGTTGCGCTTCGTGCACTGTTGTCCAGAACCCATGCCGACCTCATTGGTTGCCTCCCGCTCCTCTGCCAGCACCTCCCATGAAGTTCCTAGCAAGATCTGCAATGTTGGGATCGTTCATGAGTGAGCTCAAATCAGGCATGCCGCCGCTTCCAGCACCAGCTCCACCTCCACCGCCACCGCCAAATTGACCAGCCATTTCTCTAAGTCTGGGGTTGCTCATGATGTTGTTCATCATGTCTGGGTTGCTCATCAGATTCTGTGCCATCTGCCTCATCATGGGATTCTGCATCAGAGACCCAAGATCCGGCATGCCGCCTGCGCCTCCTCCACCAAACATGCTAGCCAGATCGGGCATTCCTCCACTAGCAGCACCTGATCCGCCTCTGGTCGACTCCTGCTCAGCAACTTCGCTAATTTCTCCGTCTTGCTCCTGCTCCGCAGCCTTACGCTTAGCAGTTTCGTAGCCCTTCTTCATTGCGTCGCTGCCACCGTTACCCTCGGCATCGATACCCTGTTTGTAGGCGTCCATTGCACCCTTGGCATCACCCAGCGCAAACCTGGCAAGCCCGAGTCGTGACCAGGCCTTGGTGTACTTTGGGTCCGTGGCAGTGGCGAGCTCGGCATCGTTTTTGGCAAACTCGTGTTGACTCATGGCGCTGTAGGCGGCGGCTCTGTTGGACAGGTAGATGGGATTGAGGGGGCAGATCTCGAGGGCCTTGGTGTAGTGATCGACTGCAGTTTGATAGTCCTTCTTTTGCATGGCGGCGTTGCCCAGGCCCTTCAGCGTCTCACTCTCGTCCGTGGGCGATCCGGTGGCCACAGGCTTGTCGCTGGCAGCAGCGTTTGGGGCCGCAGGGGCGGACTTGCCTTTCAGCTTCTCGTAGACGCCAAAGATGGCGAGCAGGCTCTGGCCGCCGAGGGCATCCTGGACGGCGGCATGATCGGAGGGGTCGACGTGGAAGATATCGGCGATACAGTTGGTGGCAATCTCAACCGAGTCGGCGTCTTCGGGCTGCAGCGTGCCGTCCTTGAGGCTGGTCGCGAGAAAGTCGCAGATGCTAAGCGCAAGGCGCTTGCGAGAGTCGGTGGCCTGCTCATCACACGGCACCAGTTAGAGCCCGATGAAGCACGTGTATGTGTGTGTGCAAGGGAGGTGTAGTCTCGTCTGTCGTCGTGCGCTTACCATGAGAGCTGAGTTCGCGTAGGCAATGAGGGTGAGGGTGGGTGTAGTGAGGTGATGAAGGAATGGAAGAGGAAGTGTGGTACATTATTGGAGTTATTTGGAGCCTTGGAGGTGTCCGACTGTGGTAGGGTACGGTACCTTAGTAGAACAGTCACCCCACCAACCCACCTCTTCTGCTGCCCCTCCTCAGACACATCCATGCACCTCATACACTTCCTCTTCGTTCCTCCTGCACTGCCCGACACGAACTCATCTGCCATTCAGCATGTTCAAAAAAGAGTACGTGTCACCACCGCATCTACCACCCCATCACCACCACCACCACCACCACCACCACCACCACCACTCAAAGGAACTGACATTTCACGCAGCTTCTCGCCAGGCGCCAAGTCCAAGGTCAAGTCCTCTGCCCAGCGGGCTATCCGCGCAAAGATCGTCGAGACCTATCCTCTTATAGAGCCCTACATTGATCAGATCATGCCCAAGAAAGAGCAGCTCGACGTCACGAAAATCCCAGATCGTGTGCAGCTGTACACCCTCGGCTCGACTCCTCTTTTCTGGCAACATATGGACGACCCTATCATGCCTCATCTGAAAGTCGTGCACCAATACCCGCAGTGTTTTCAGCACATACGCATAGATCGAGGTGCCATTCGATTCGTGTTAAGCGGTGCCGCTCTCATGGTTCCTGGACTGACGAGTCCTGGGGGAAGACTACCGGGCGGGGACGACGAGCCTTGGAATAATGCAGGGAAAGAGATTGATGCGGGAGAGGTCGTCGTAGTTGATGCAGAGGGCAAGGATAACGCATGCTTGGTGGGTGTTCTGAGCGTGGGAACAAAAGAGATGAAGGAGAAGAAGAAGGGACCAGGCATCGAAGGAGGGCACTACCTTGGCGATGGCTTGTGGAAGTTGGACTTGTGATGGCTTGACTCTTGGAAAAATGGCCATTGATGCTCCTCTGAGACGCCCAGAGGCTGTGATATGACTCGGGCCGAGTCTTCCAACAGCATGACGTTGATGGAATCTGACCACTCGCGCCGCTATAACGCAGTGATGGGCTGCACGGCAGACTTTCGTAGTCTATGTTGCGGCAACGTTGAGGCTCGAGGAATCCAATGAGCTCGCAAGCATTCGTGCTTCTTCCCCTGCCTCCACACCAGCATTGTAGCGTGGTGAGGGCTGAGAGCCGAAGACGTGGGAGCGAGCAATATCATGAGGGTGTTCTAGCGATCCTCGTTGATTTTACGAGAGACGCTCAGTCAAACTGCCGCCTCGAGCGTTCACCCCATGTGCAGTAGCTCTGTTGGCGGTCAGTCGGAATTTCCAAGTAGGCCCTGAATCAAGACTGAATTACGAATACATGTAGTTTGAATAGTTCAGCGGTCAGTGCATGATCCAAGTGAGCTCCACTATGATAATGGCTGGGTATTGCATAGTGCATATCACACCTGTAACTTGTATCTGTTTGACTGTGTTGACCATCGGGGATATAGCATACATATGCGATGAGGGGAACTCTAAGGCCACGAGGGCACGAGGGTTTGTCGTGGATTCAAACCTACCACAGACAGAGACATAGGTACCTTAGTTCAACTGCCCGAGAATGCCCAATGCAGTAATACCTATGTGGCTTAACGTTCAAGCTGCCCATGGTACGAGTGTTCTCCCGCAAGCAGGGCAATTTGCATGGCGAGCAGTTTCCTGAATCTCTCAACGACTCGACAACATTATGTATTGTTTCCCTGACGAAGCCTACGCGACGCAATATTCACTCATCTGCTACCGAACCCATCCAGATCCCAGCTCTCGAGTTCTACCTCAATTTAGCTGTCGTCATACTAGCGGTAATGCCTTGCCAGCACAAGACTCCATAACAACATGAATATTCTATCGGTGTGCGCTACTACCTTACCTACATGTATCTACGAACCGGCCGGACGACATCGACCGAGACGACTGATATTCTCGTGGCTGTCTCATCAGCTCCGCAAGCTTCTGGCCTTGGAGGACGTACAATGCGTGCTCTGCTCGAACTCGAGTCTTCCCCACCACCGTCTACATAGACGAATGTCGCAGTTCCGTAGGAGGGGTGGAGGGGTGGAGCAAGCACTACCTACCTTACTACCTTGCCTAGTACCCAGTACCTTAGTACTAACAGAGGGAGAGGTCTGCTGGTCCACCCTCCCCCGCTGCTGCTGCTGCGTCCATCCCACCGATCCCGTTGGCAGCGGCTCGTTCCCTCGAGCAATCAGCAGCAGCATCGGCTCGCAGGCGGTGAAGAACAGTTGCATGCAGCCATTCGCTTGTACAGAACCTAGGGCAGTTCTAGGTGCGGGCGTGCGGCTCTGCTAGTTCTAGTTCTAGTCGGCTGGCACTGCGTCCGACGGGGATGGATGCTCTCTGGTGCCACAGTGCTGTACTGTGCTGTGTGTCCTGTACGGAGTATAAGGTAAGTCATACACGCCCGTCCTCCCGTCCGCACTGACTGGACAACGGCTGCCCTTTTGCGTTTGATACGCCAGCCTGACGGAGGTGCCGCCCGCCGCCTACATAAGTACAGTACCTACATATACGCCACGCGTTGGTCCGCCGAGTGTGATTCGCCAGCCGTCCAGCACTCGGCAACGGTTGGCCTGCTCTATCTGATACACACACACACACACACACCTACACACTTATATCCCCCCCCCAGGCGCTGCTTCTACTGGCGCATGCCCGGAAGTCCTCTTTCAGATCATCATTCGCCACGCACCACACACGACACGACACGACACGATACGATACGACCCGACGTGACTTCTGGAAAGCCCCCACTCCAGAACATACCTATTCGCACGCGCGCACCAGGCTGGTTCCTGTGCTGTCCAACCGCGGGCTGGGCTACTGGAGCTTTCGCAATAACTTCCAACTTCCAACTTCCACCCTTCGCCCCCCCCCCGGCCACGTTCTGCACTTGGACGTACACGCCCCGCTGACGGAGCCCAATCGCCTCTCATGATCTCCGCCTTGCTGCACAACTTCCAGACTGGCCGTTTCAATGGCACTCCAAGTCGCAACCCTCGACGAACTGCACAAACACGATGCCCCGCCGCAGAGTACATATCGAGCGGGTGATAGAGATGGCCTGCGGACGCGAATCAGCGCTCTCGTGGGCTTCTGGGAGGCATTGACCGCAAATCAAGATGTTGTGTTCACGGAACTGTGGAAGCCCTACAGGGACGCAGCGCAGCAAGTCGGAGCGCTGCCGAGTTATGAAGACTGCTTGCTGGATCTTCCCCCAGACTACACCACGACAGGCCTACTAGCCCAGGCACAACGCGTGCAGGTTGCAGATGTTGCGACCAATAGCGCATGGCCACGCATACGACCCACAATCACCACTCAGCCTCTGCTCCGAGAATCTCGCCTTGAACTGGACTTTAATGCCGACGAATGCTATCGCACGCACGCTGGAAAGAAGGCTAAGAAAGCTGCCAAGGCAGCAGCTCAGAGTAAGTGGGCAGGCAGCGATAATGAAGAGAACAAGGAAGAGCCTTCTGGTGGTGGTGGTAGTGGTGGTGGCCACGACGAGGGCGGTGGAGCTGGGGGAGCTGGGGGAGCTGGGGACGGGGAGGATCCTTCTGGCGGAGGTAATAACGGCGGTGATGATGGTGGCGACGACTGGTCTGGCAGTAAAAAGAGCAAACGAAAGAAGAAAAAGTCCCCCTGGGAGGTGAGTCTGCTGTGCTTCATCACTCTTGCCTTTGTTTTCCTGGACAAAGTGGGATAGAGCCGTCCGTCGTGCCGAGCTTTGATGGCTCGGCTTGCGCAGGACCACGCAATTATATACGAGACAGAGCTGATTCGTGTAGGAACTTGAAGAGGAAGAGGCAAAGCAGAAAGTCGAGGAAGAGGACGCTGGTGCCGGCGGCGGCGCCCAGGCTGACCCAGTCGACGGTAGGCTGCCGGTCGATGTGCTCTCGATGTTGAGAAACTGATGATGTGCAGATTCGGGTTTCTTTGCACCAGTCGGCAAGAAGTCCAAGCAGAAAAAGGGTGCCAAATCATGGGAGCCTGAGCCTGAGCCTGAGCCAGCACCAGACCCAGAGGACGAACCTCTACCCGATGTCGCCAGCGATCCTGCTCCAGCAGCAGAAGCAGCAGCCGAGGACGACTGGGGCACCTTTGCAACTGTAGGCAAGAAGGTAAGGTCCCAACAAGGGGCGAGAACGATGAGACGTGCCAGTCTGGCTATGACTTGAACGCTTACACATGCGTAGAAGAAGAAGAAGGACAAAATTGCAGAGCCAGAACCACCGAAAGCTGCAGAACCCGAGCCTACACCTCCCGAGGAAGACGTAGATGCTTGGGGTTCTTTTGCACCAGTCGGCACGTATTACGAGGTATCGACAGATGGACAGCAAATGCTGACGCTACACAGGGAAGAAAGATAAGAAGTCCAAGAAGAAAGGAGCAGCAGCAGCAGCAGAAGCGGAGCCTGTTCCGAAAGCAGATGTGCAACAAGAATCGCCAGACAAGGCGCCAATTGTGGAAGATGACTGGACATCTGCCGGCAAGACGGGAAAGCTGAAAAAGAAAGGCAAGGTAAGTGATGTGCTTTCTCTTCCAGTATTCGATGCAGTATCTGCAATTCGATACATTACGAATGAGTCGTGGGCATTCTGGCCCCTTCCGAGGGAGACCCATTTTGTCCGAGGCGCACGCTTGGGCCCCCCGCATTCTTACGCGGGAATGTGGCTGGGGCAGAGAGCGTGCCTATCGATAGCGCGGAGACTCCTCTAACCACGCGCAACGGCACCGGACCAGCGTCTGTCGTGAGGACGAGTGCAGACTGCAGAGTGCGTATGGTATGCTGATCGACGTTGCCCGTGCAGAACGATCCAGCACCCGAGGCGCCCAAGGACGACAAGAGCGACATGAACTTTGACGACATCAACCTTCTTGACGACAAAGCGGCACCGAAACTCGATCTTGACTTCGGACTTGGTAAGAAAGACGTGGCCAACGATGAGAAGAGCAGTTCGTTCAGCTTTGGCGGGTGGGGAGGAGGGTGGGGTTCCAGCAATACATGGGGCTTCGGCGGCGCTGGAGGCAAAGCTGATCCCGAGCCAGAGCCCGAGCCTGAAGCGAAAGTGGATGCTGGCTGGACATTCTCGTCCAAGACTACAAAGAAGAAAGACGATAAGAAGTCGTCTTCGAATGCGTTCGGCTTCAATGATGAAGACACCACAGGTAATGCCGAGTCGGCTGCAGAGCCCAAGGCTGCAGAGGTGGATCCCTGGGGCGGCTTCACGAGTGTTAAAGACAAGAAGAAAGCGAAGAAGAAGGGCACAGCTGTGCCTGATGAACCAGAGCCCATCGTTGAGGTGATACCGGAAGAGCCTGCGAAGGTCGAGGATGATCCATGGGGGAACTTCACATCTGCCAAGGACAAAAAGAAAGGCAAGAAAAAAAGCGCGTTCTCGGCCTGGGATGCCGTCGAACCAGAGCCAGTCACCGTTGTCCCCGAAGCAGAGGCAGAAGTGAAGGTAGAGCCAGAGCCCGCAAAGGAGGAGAAGAAAGAGGATGAGGACACTTGGGGATTCGGCATGTCAGCCAAGGACAAAAAAAAGGCCAAGAAAAAGAGTCTGCTTGAACCCGTGGTAGTTGTGCCTGATCCGGAGCCAGCCGCGGAACCTGCAAAAGAAGACGATGGGTTTGGTTGGGGCGCACCTGTGGGAAAGAAGAGCAAATCGAAGAAAGCAACGTTCGACTGGTCAGAAGATACTGCTGCTGAACCACCCAAAGTCGAGCCGCCACCAGCTGAACCTGATGCGCCGCCTACCGATGACTTGTTGAGTGGTGGGTGGGGAACATCTGCAAAAGACAAGAAATTGAAGAAGAAGAAGGTTGCTGAGTCCATAGAGCAAGTCGCTGAACTTGAGCCAGAAGCCATTGTCGAGCCTACAGCGGCAGACGACAGCTGGAGCAATACTTGGTCCACTGGGACTAAGAAAAAATCGGCCAAGAAAGGTGACAAGAGCAAAGGCATCATAGAGATTGCAGATCCTGCTCCTGGGGCATCGGTATTGCTGCCAGAATCCGTGCAAGAGAAGTCTACCGAGGATGATCCATGGGGCGATACATCGTGGACTACTGGTGAGTTGCGAGCCATATTGTGTTGAGTCACTGTAGGATATGTGAGTTGACCTTTTCCAGGCAAGAAATCTCGAGTGAAGACTAAGGCTCCTGCCGTCAAACCGGCAGCCATTACATACGAGCCCGAATCAGAGGCCGTAGATGTAGACGCAGACATCAAAGCATTATCCAACACAGAGGCGGAACTTGAACCGACGCAGACAGGCCCCAAAGCTCCTGAGACAGCAACAACAACGACACCTGACGTAGCATCCAAGACATCAACATGGGGCAGCAGCCTGTGGGGCAGCAAGAAGGAGACGGCCAAGGAAAAGAGAGCCCGTGAGAAGCGAGAGAAAGAAGAGCGTGAGGCTGCCGAAGCTGCCGAAGCTGCCGAAGCGACTCGCATCGCGGAAGAGGCTGAAGCTCAACGCGTCGCTGAAGAGGAGGCTGAAGCCCAGCGTATTGCCGAAGAGGAGGCTGAGGCCCAGCGCATCGCGGAAGAGGAAGCCTTCGCTGCTGCCTTGGGCGATGATCCTACAGATCTCCTCGATGACCTCGATGCGAAACCTCCACCACCGCCACCTGTCGAGACGACGAAGAAGAAGGCCTCGAAAGATAAGAAGAGCAAGAGCTCGAAGCTTTCCAAGGTTGAGACTGCAGAGAGCAAGTCCAGCAACGCAGTCGAAGCGAAGGAAGAGCCCGTTGTTGTCGTTGCTGCAGCAGCCGATGTAGATGTAGCAGAACCGGAGCCGATGATTACATTCGACGAGCCAAAGAAGGCAGACGGCTGGGGGTTCTGGGGGGCGTCGCTCAAACCATCTAAGAAAGCCACAGCCGCTGCCGAGATGAGGAAGGATCCGTGGGCCAATGAGGATCCGGAGGTGGACGACGCTTCGAAGATGCCAGATGGTTCTCTTGCCGACGACCTCGTGCCAGCAATGTCGCCTCCCAAGTCAGCAGAGAAAATGCCGTCCAAATCAAAAGGCGTGAAAGGTAGCAGCGTCCGCAACCGCATCAACGCTTTGGGTGCTGAAGCTGTGGCTGATGCCAAGCCTTCGAAGTCGACCCCACCTGAACCAGAGGTCGTACCGGAACCGGAACCAGTCATTGAGGTCGCGCCAGAGGAGGTTGTACCAGAGAAGAAAGCCACAAAAGCCGAAAAGAAATCGAAGAAGCTGAAGCAGCCTGAACCACCTCCGCCGCCACCCTCGCTTTCGCCAGTACCGGGAGGGTTTCCTGACGATGATATGCTCGATGACATCGAACCAGAGCCTCAGATGGTAGTTCCGCCACCAAAGAAGTCCAGTAAGGACAAGAAATCTATTAGCAAATCATCCAAAGGCTCCAAGAAGACAGTTGAGCCCGTGGTGGATCCGCCAACACCTCCAGATGATGATGATGATGATGATGAACTACTTGTCGTTGATGAACCACAGCTACCTACTCCACCACCTGAAGAAGAGACGCCTCGAGAGGATATCAAGCCATCCAAAAAGCAAAGGCCAAAAGTTGTGCGTGATGACAAGTCGGCATCATGGGGTTTCTGGGGCGCGACGCCTGCAAAGAAGCCTGTCAAGAAGCAGTTGGGTGCGAAGAACGATGCAGCAGTGTCACCCAAGGCTACAGAGAAGCCAGCTGTGATATCCCGATC
Organism: Mycosphaerella sp. Ston1; assembly: GCA_000504405.2. NCBI lineage: Eukaryota > Fungi > Ascomycota > Dothideomycetes > Mycosphaerellales > Mycosphaerellaceae > Mycosphaerella > Mycosphaerella sp. Ston1. The sequence goes on from KZ105396.1 coordinate 125,398, forward strand.
AAAGTCGGCGCGGAAGACGAGCGATCGAGATGCTCCTGATAAGGACTCAAAGTCATCGGCTTCTGACAAGGGTCGCAAAGAGACCAAATCTCGGCCGAGCACCTCTCGTGGAATGAGCTTTGGAGGCCTGTTCAGCACGCCGCAGCCATCACGTTCCAAGTCCACCAAGGTTTCAAGTTCCGCAGCCAAACCGAGCTCCCGTCGCCACTCCACAGCGATGGAGGACATTGGCGTGGTATCACCACCTCCAGAAATGTCTGCAAAGGCAGCGAAGCTCACGGGCGTCAATCGCTCCAAGTCAACCCGGGAGAAGAAGACTCGCATGATTCCTGATCCTTATCCTATAGATTCGGACGATATGATCATGGTAGATGCGCCGGAAGACTCTGCCAAGGATATGGACGAACCTAGACAAAAGAAGATATCGAGTAGGTCCAAGCGACACCAGCCGTCTGGCGGCCTTGGTGAATTGGACGACGGCATGGTTGATGAGGAAGCCAAGTGGAATCATGACCTTGACGACGGTGCCTTTGTCGAACGACCCGCTCCACCTCGAAGATCATCTACAATGAAGAAGGGCGGCCTCATGGGCGGCATCCTTGGCGCATTCGGTGCATCTTCACGCCCATCTGCGGAACGTCGACAGAGCAAGTACGATACTGAAGATGCTAGTGCTTCCCGCAGAAAACGCGATGCGGCATACGATGACGACGGCTCAAAACGTCTGCGACGCGAAGACCGCAAGGTACATCGCTCCTCGCGCAAAGCATCTGACGGCGATGGCTTGACCGATGCCGCCCCTATCACGGATGCGGAGGTAGATGAGGCTCGAGAAGCGCGTAGACGAGAGCGGCGGGAACGTCGTGCTCGTGAAGAAGCAGAGGAGGCGGACAGGCATGCTCGTCGGGAGGAACGGCGTCGAGCAAAGGCCAGGGAGGAAGAGGATCGCCAAGTTCGTGAAGACGAGGCGCGACGTGCTAGGAGACGTGCACGCCGAGCTGAGGAAGAACGACTTGCTCGGGAAGAGGAAGAAGCACGTGCTGAGCGCCATGAACGCAGGCGTCAGCGTGCAGCAGAAGAGATGCTTCCAAAATCTTCTCGCCCAACGCCCGATCGTCGACATTCATCTTACATGGATGCTGCTCCCGCGGATGACGACGAAGCTCGACGAATTCGACGCGAGGAGCGACGCTTGAGGCGAAGCGCCGATGTGGGGGCAGCTGTGTCAGGAAGGGATCGTGAGCGACCTCGCACTTCGCGGCGTCAGTCCGACTATCCTGAAGATCGCAATGGTGAGCCTACTTCTTCCCACGGTGCGATCCCAGAGTCTTTTACTCACGCGATCAAGACCGGAGGCGATAAAACGTCTTCCTGGGTCCACTCTGTCAATGATGCTCCACCACCTCCCATCGAAGGGACCATCATCGACGCCCCAGTCCACTACGCAGACGACGCCGCGCCAGATCCTCTGGAAGAAGGCGAGACGACGGCAAGAGAATTCCGCCATCGACGTGAACGACGAAGAGATCGAGACGACGGCTATGACTTGGACAGTGATTCTCGCAGACGCGGAAGGGTCAAGAGCAGCAGCGGAGATGGTTCTTCGGGGCGACGTAGGAGTTATGCCACTCCACCGAGTTATGGAGACAAGTATGGAGGCGGTATGCGCACATTCGATGCCAGGCCATCGATGCCGCAGAGGAGTGATAGCAAGCGAGGAAGCTGGTTTAAAAAAATTGCAGGTTTGTAGGTCGCCGGCGGTCCTGCCGAGAGCACGACACGGCGTTGATTGAGGAAGTTTTGCATTGCATAATTGTTTCGGAAATGATACCCTTCTGCGACTGCAAGGCTTTGGGCCTTTTTAACTAGCTTGAATGATCTCAAAGACCCTTTGACAATATTGACAGTCTGCGGTTGATGTGCATGCCACCCGGGCGGCAAGCCGTACCCGCTCATGGCGAGAAAAGCTGCTTGGTTCAGGGAATGGTCACTCACATGTCGCGACCTCTCGGTCTTGGAACTTTTCATCTCATTCATGTGCCTAATTCCGTGTAAAAGGCGGAAAAATTGGCATCGCCCACCGTACTTCGCAACACAAGAAACTCATCTCTGAAAGCGCGTGCTGTAATGTGCTCATTGCGTTCTATAGCTCGGTTTGCGAAGGACCTAGTTCAAGGCCGTAGTCTCAGGGGAAAAAAGGACACTGAAGATGGAAAATTGACATGGCGCTTCGGTTCGAATAGTACTCGACATCATCGAAGATTTTAGGGAATCGATATATAGGTAGGTAACTTTCTACTTCGATGCACGCTACTGCCCATATAACGACTGCTCTTTGTGTCATAACACGTTCATTTTACTGAGCGTCTAGGAGCATAAGGTAGGTATGTAAGGTAGCTTGCTTGTAGACGTGAAAACGGTGTCACTTAAGCCCCTCATGCAATGCTAGTGGCCGGCCGACCTCTGACATCTCTAGGAAGTGTGTGCTGTTCGCTACGTCGCAGACCACACCAAGCATCTAGAGGCAGAGAAACTGTGCGGCGCCCATTTTCAATACCCTCGAGTCTGAAGCTGTACAGAAATGAAGAGGTCCGTCAGCTGCAGGCGTCCAGGCATGTCATTAAGCCAGGCCGGTTGCATTGGTGGACGCCTTCATAAAGTCTGTATTGCGTGCAGATGGCTGCTCGGTCGTGTGTACCCGCATTTGCTCTGCATAGCCGCTTCTCACGAACCATCTCTCCAGTGTCAAACTGCCACGCTGTGCTTACGAAGTACGGATCCACCTCTAATAACGACGATGGCAACCAGTAGGATAGCATTGAATATGGCCATGAGGAAAAATGGCGCTCCTGTATGCCACTTGTCGAACAGAAGGCCTCCAACTTTTGTCAGGATCAATATTCCTGCTCCACCTGCAAAGCTATACGTTCCAGCTATACTGCCAGAAAGTCGTGCTCTGTCAAATGTTGGTACACTGCTAGAGTGGGACACCTCTGGCAGTAGATGGGCTCCTTCTTCCTCCGTTGTGGACTCAGTCTGCAGCAAGTTGCGAGCTATAGGCCTGCTGCTGCGTGACGAGACTTGGTTCACGCCACGGCCAAGCAGTGCGAGCGAGCATACAATAGCCCCAATTTGTGACATGCCGACCAGGATTACAGAAATGATTGCCCATTGTCCACCTACGTGGAACGGGTCTGGGGTCCTAAGTAAACCGAAGCTTACATATCCCACCACTCCGAGTGCTGTGGCCACAAGTAATGGCCACTCCGATTGACTCCTGGCTGCTCGCCCGCCTATCCAGCCGAACAAAGGCGCGCAGATAAGCGCTGCCAGCTCCCCAATGCCAGTGAGTGCTGCAGCTAATTTGTATGCGCGCTCGCAGTTTCGTTTGATGTCAGTCAGATTGTCTGGATTCGAGGTACAGAGGCCGTTACGGACAAAATACGCGTTCACGAAGAGCGGAATGAAGAGACTAATTCCAACCGACGATGCTCTTGCGACGAAGCCTCCGAGGTATCCGAGCCCAATCGCTGGGTCTGTAAAGCCAAGTTTGAGAGATTCCTTGGCTAGCAGCAAGTACGATGGCTGAGGCGTCAGTGTGATGTGAGGATGGCCTTCTGGGTCAATGGTAGTCGTTTCATCGTAAGGTGCCCGGAAGAGAGCATTGATACTTTTCTTCTCCTCGCCAGGCAGGTTGCGTAACCCAAAGAATATACACACGGCCACGCAAAGCGCCACCACAGCAACAATGTAGAAGCTGACTTGCACGCTTTCAGATGGCCCAAAGCCATCTTGCTGCAGATGGGCAGGAAGTGGCAAGAAGATAGAAAGCGCTACAAGTGCGCCAGCTCCAGTAAAGAAGCCGACAAGGCCAGCGAGCTGTGAAGTGCCCGCACCCGATTCGCCTTCTTCAGCTCCTCCTTGCAGTGGATGATTGCCAAGATGCTGAGCGTTGGAGGCAAAGCTCGCGGGCGTGATGGTGAGCTCGCTATTGATGCTGGGAGAAGCGGCGTGACTGGCACGAGCGCCACCGTTGCAAGTGACATGCTCCTCCTGCAGCCTTGCCACGTGATTGTTTGTTGGAAGAGCGTCCTCGTCTTCTGCCGCGCTCGCTGGCATCACCATGGAAGGCAGCACCGCCGTGACCATCGTAGTGCATGCTGCAGCGCCAAGACTGAAGCCCAGTCGGCCGATCAGCAGGTCTGGAAAGACGTTGCTGCTCTGCACCAGACAGGCCAGCGAGACGGCCACAATCGAGTAGCCCAGGACTGCCACCGTCCGCACACCAATGCGATCACTCAATAGGCCCCATAGCGGACAGGCCACGAGGGCCAGACATTCGTCTGCGAAGCCCAGAGTGCCTACCGCATCGCCGACGCCCTCCTTCTGGCCAACGATGTCGGTGACGACGAAGGAGATGCTGCTGTTGACGAAAACCAGGAAGGCGATGCTGAACAGGGCGATCCCAAGCAGATACGTGGCAATTTGCAGACGCGATGCCGTCAGGGTTGGGAAGAAGCGCGGTCTCTTGGTAGTTCTAGTCGCAGTCGCAGTCGCAATCGTGCTTTCGTCGTCGTCCATCGCATCCAATGGGCCTCCCGTCATGTAGAACTACCTTGTGTACCCTCGGCCATGCGCGCAATGCAAGAATGTGATGCGATACACCCGCGATGAATCTTACGACATTGAGCTTGAAATGAGGTTGAGTTGGTGATATAGGAATAGAACGAGAACTAAGGTAGGGACTAGAACTAGCCGAGCGATGCGGAAGTGGGGTAGTATACCAATAACCGGGCCAGGAGGCATTAGCCGCATTGCTATTAAGGAAGGCTGAAGGCTACAGAATATCTACAAAACCCCCCAGTCTTTAAGTGATACAGTTCACCTTTGTCCTGGAGCCACTTTGGGTCATCAAACACGAAGGAGTGTAAGGACGTCTTGGCAATCACAGAGAGAAGAGCTGGTCAGGAAGTTGAAATCGGAGTACTCCTTACTGGCTATGAATATGCGTACGTCCGGCACCACATACTCTGATGACTCTGTACGCTGAAGTGGTTAAGTCGACCAGAAATTAGAATCGAGGGGTCGAATTACTTCCCAGATCATTGTCACATGACTCTTGCACAAGCACAGCCTACCCCGCCCAAGAGTTTATCTCAGTTGGGACTCAGACAGCTCGCACTACTCGACCGACCTTCGGCCGGACTACCCTCGTCGATCCTACGCGATTAACTTCCTCTAGCTTCCTCTAGCTTCCTCTAACTTCCTTAGCTAATTATACGCCGGCCCCCAAAAAAGCGAGTAGTACGAGCGTCTAAGGGCTTTTAGGGATCGTTTTAGTATAGCTCGTTCAGGATTTTAGTATA
>KZ105398.1:9574-26229 GCA_000504405.2 Mycosphaerella sp. Ston1
TGTGTGTGTGTGTGTGTGTGCGTATGTGTACCTTATGTGTATGTGTGTGTCAGGGGTAAAAAAGTCCAAGGTCCACGTAAAAAATCCTTCACTTACAAACACACACCAACCCCGCATCCAGCATCCAGCATCCAGCATCCAGCATCCAGCATCCAGCATCCATCCAAGCTACCTTACTGGCGACTCCCGCAGATATTTTTCCCGCAGCTCTAACATGTGCAAAAACGTAGTAGGTGGGTTCGAGGAGACCCTTGAGTATCTTCTGGATTTTCTTCCGGTTACCTAATGTACCTGAAGGTAGGTGTACAACAGTACTTGCGACAGTAAGGTAGGTAGTAACCAGGTATATATATATATACAAGCTTCAATGCTGGCATCGGCCGGTCTTTCGGTAGGTAGAACGAGGTAGGATACTTTTGGAGCTGCTGTTCGCGTGTTTTGGTGTAATAATGGATTGGGTACATACATGTAGTCGGTGTGCTAATTTCGACATCACTCATGGCTGGTGGTGGTGTAGCTGGCTGGCTGGCGTCAGTGAGTATGCCGCATGACCTCCAGACAAGGTGTAAGGTAGCAAAGTGGGAGGATTGCTGCGGTTTCTTGCTTCCACCTCGTACTGACATGTACTTATGATGCGCTGTAACCATGTCTTTGAGCCCATGTCTGTCTGACGTTCCGTCCACCACACATGTCACGAGAGTCTGTCTGCTCGCAATGTGCACGTATAGGGACAGCGGCTGCAGCGAACATCTCGTTGCATTGCGTATCATATATCGGCCGTTACTGACACATCCACACATCCACAAACTCCATACAGCCATGTTCTGTGCTCTCATCTTAGCCTTCTCTTCCATTAGTAGCCATAATGACACATTCACAAAACGAGAATCCTTCTACAGATGCCATTGCACCTGTCGTGCATAGCCTTCCCTGCCGCCATGGTGTGTGTTTGATGGTATTCGTTCTTCTTCTTCTTCTTCTTCATCTTCATCTTCTCGCGTGATAAAATGACCTCCTGAACGCCTTGCCGAATGACCCAAATAATTACAATGTCTCCTCGAAGTATAGCACATGGGTATCGAGTATGAGCAGACGATGACAATCATGTAACGTGTAGCAGCGCCGTGGTAACTTGAGGAGCAGTAGAGAACTGATATGATGTTAGCTGAGTGCTGCGAATCGAGCATCAACGACCACGATTGCGCACTCACAGATTCTCGATCGACTACGTTTCGATGCCCCTGTTCGAGCCTGAGCCCACGTAGTATGTTCCCTTCACGGCGGTGCTGATGCCGACACCGAGAGCAACAGCAACACCGATGATGAACAGTGCAAGCAGGATCTTCGATATAAGCTTGCCTCTGCTGCTCATGGCAGTCCATCTCTCCCGAATAGGGTTCAGTGCCTTGATGCCCTTCTTCTGCCGTCTCTTCTGCTTCTCAGCCTGATACTTTTGCTTCAATGTCTGCTTGCTCGGCCACATTGTGCATTCCTTGTTGTGGTCGACGGCGAGGCGCTTTGAAAAGGGATTTTCATCGTCTGAGAGAGGAGTAAGAGGCGCGTCATTACCAGACTCGAGATCCTGCTCGTAGACGTCGAGGCGCGACTTTTTCGTAGCTGAAGGAATGACCTCGTGGGATGCAGGTGGGTGGGTGTAGAATGGCGATTGTACGGGCACTCCGCTTCCATATTCGTGGGACAGCGACTCGCGTGAAGGCACCGGCGTGATGGCAGGCGAATCAGCAATTGCAGGTGGGAGTAGTGATGGCGAGCGCTGCTGCGGCGGCTGCTGCTGCTCCTGCTTCGTGCCAGGGACGATTGTCGCTCCGAATGTAGTCGAGGCCATCTTCGCTGGATGGGGCGGGGCGTCTTGTCGAGGTCGTGTTCGAGCTCGTCGAGTTCGATGTAGTTTACGGCACTGATAGCAACTGATGGAGCGGAAAATCCAGCAGGAAAGTCGTAGCTTGAACGGCCAGGATTTAAGTCAATTGCGGAGAAGGAGTTCGCGAGCAGGAAGTGGCCAAGCAATGCTGAGGTATCCCACGGGGCTCGTAGCTCGTTTGGCAGCTGCTACTGCTGCTGCCGTGCCTCCTGATACAGGTACGAGTGACTTGTGACGGCGGGGAGTACGTGAGCGACAGGGAGTGGTGACAGCGATGATGGTTGGTGGTGAGATGGTGAGATGGTGAGATGGTGAGGTGATGGTGGTGGCCGGGAAGAGGGAGGGAGGGACAGGCCGAGTTTCAGATGTCGCCAGGAAGCAGAGGGCAGACGACGGAGCAGAAGCAGAAGACGAAGCAGAAGACGAAGCAAAAGACGAAGCAGAAGGAGAAGAAGAAGTCCGTGCTTGCCTTGCATTGACTTCCTTGCAACGATAGTTCTCAATGTCATGGCTCATGCTAGTCTCCGTACTGTCTTTAGGTTGCTCCCCCCGGCTCGAACGAGAACTATCCTACCTTATCTCTCCGCGCCCCCCTTTTCCTTCGCCTCCCCCCATATCCCATACCTCTGTCCCATATCCACACTGGATCAGGTAGAATGTTTCCAGTAGATTTCTGATTTCTTTCATGTCTCAAGCAACGACTTGGCGCAGGTGCTGGATTAGACATGAACATCGCACTGGAACGTCAATTCTTGGCTAGGGGTAACTTGGCACAAGCTGGAGAGCTCTTCAGGTACAGACTACTACAGTGAGTTAGGCGCACGGCCTAGATGTGGAGTGCGGCGAGTCGATACACTAGAACTACTGTGCGTCTAGAAGCTGGCCAAGACACAATCTGGTGCGCTGGCGCCGCTGAATATTCCATATTGCATGTGCATGTGCGTCTGCATGAGCATGTGCTTGAATGCATGCTGCTACTGTACAACAAACTCCGAACTGGAGGACATAGAACTACTACATACCTTACTGTCCAAAGCAGTCGAAGAGGAGGAGATGGACCCCCACAGCAAGAGTCAAAAAAGAGTCGTGTGCAGATGTGGTGGAGGTTGAGTTCACAGAGAACCGGCAGAGAACTGGGATAAATCCTGGTGCAGCCAATCTCGGCACTGGAGTCTACGAATCAGGGCGACGGGAAGGGAACGAGGATCATCGACGGCAGCCCCGTGCCATCCATGTTGTGTGCGTCTGTTTAACTCTGTTTGATGATCAATGACTGTACTACACTCTACACTCTGTCCCTCACATCCATTCCACTTCGGCTAGCAGCCAGCACTGTGCTGTAGTGCGGTGTGTTGAACTGTGAAGGCGAGGCCTTTGTAGATGCCGCTATAAGCCTATATCTCACCCACCAAAAGACGTACGCCATGCGAGTCATTCACGGGAAAATCAAAAACTGCTGCTGGTCTGGATCGAATTGTCTAGGACGTGCTAACTGTACCTGTAGACTCTGGTTCTAATAAAGGGCTACCTACTACTGTACGTCCACGTGTATCCCACAGGTAAGGTAGCCGTGGGCATTTATTAATCAATTGCCGGCGTTGCCTCCACGATTTGCCACCGCTCCATCTCCAATGCTTAAGGTAAGGTAATCTCCCAACGCCTCGAGTAACTCGAGTCGGAATGACGTCTTGACAATAAGGTAGGAGGATTATGTATGGCTGATATACCTTTAGTAGAGCGTGCTGTTTCGGCAGAGTCCATAGGGCTGTGATCAGCACTTGACACTTGTTCGGCTACCCATGATATTTCGTATATCAGCCCAACTATGATCGCCAATAAGGATATTATTACAGCTGCTAACCGTGACCGTGACCGTGACCGTAACCGTACCCGACCTTGGGCAGTTGGTAGGCACCGCATAGAACCACTCTACTATAGGTGAGCACATGTCCAGAGACATACATGTATCCTGAGAGCTTGACTTCACTTCACCTACGGCGCCATTTTACCGCCTTCGTCAGATAACGCTGCTTCAATCAACGACAACCATGTCGCCAGAACTACATGCTCTGGAGCCTTTCGTCTTCGACGTAGGCAATGGTGACTTGGTCAGCGGCTTGAAGTCATTCCCCCTCAAGCTCGAGGATACCAAACGGTCAAGCAAGGGCACGCCACTCATCATATGCCTCCATACATCCAGTTACAGCTCCAAATACTTCGACGCGCATGCCAACTATTCCATCCGCAACGTATCGCTGCAGCTGACCATCCCCGTCATAGCGCTCAACCGCCCCGGCTACAAGCAGACACCAGAACTGGGCAAAACGAGCAATACAGGTTCCGACACACATCTCCAGAACGAAGCCCTCTGGCTCCACCGACTCGTGCTGCCCACCATCTGGCGCGCGTACGGCCCGCCTCTCGGCGCGACCTCGATCATCCTGCTGGGCCACGGCATTGGCGGAGCAGTAGCACTCATCACCTCTTCCCTCTCATGCACAGACTCGCCTTCAGAACGCGCATATCCCCTCGCAGGCCTAATCCTCACCGGCATGGGCACGCGCCAAGTCCTCGAGCCCAACGACGATACGATTCTCCGCAAAGGCCCCTTTGACGAGCACGGCGAACCGCTATACACCCACTGGGACATGGGCAACAAAACCAAACTGATGCTCAATTCCGCTCTGGGCCACTCCCCCCTCGAAACCATCAAAGCCCACGAATCCATCTCCTGCCCCGGTCTGACCTCCGAGTCGCTCGATTTCCACCATCCAGACAATTTCCCGCGCTACTGGCGCAGTATGGCCGCGCAAATCGACGTTCCCGTCATGTATTTTCTCGCGGATATGGACCTCTTGTGGGATGCCACGACGGAACGCATCACGGATTTCGCGTCGGCGTTCCTCAGCTCGCCGCGCGTCGAAAGTGGCGTGTTGAGAGGCGCCGGCCATTGTATCGAGCTCAGCTGGTTGGGGCCGTGTTGGTATTTGCGATGTGCGGGTTTTGCGACGTGTTGTGCGGTGGAAAAAGTTACGTTGGATGGGTTTAAGGGTGGGGGTTTTTCGGTGCCGGAGGAGAGGACGAGCTTGAGTACGGCTATTGAGAGGGATAAGGTCGTGAGTCGTTATTGAAGGATGATGGCTTGTGGTTAACTTGTCGGTGGTATAGTAAGGTACCTAATAAGCCAGGAAACGTGATCCTCGCAGGTCGAGGTCGAATTGTTTATATAACATGACATACCCGATTGTAATGACTCTAATTTGCACCTCTCTCTCTTTCTCTCTCTCATCTTCGTCAAATCTGGACTCTATTAAGCGTGGGTGATGCACAACTACCTACCTACTTATACAAGCACTCTGTACTTCACCGTCGTGCCTCATAGGCTGGAACTCATCAAAAGCACACCATGCATGTATGTAATTCAATTATCGTTGCCACGTAAGAATGAAAATCTCCATCAGATTGCATCATATCATATCATATCATATCGTATATACTAAGTCCTACGAATCTGGTATATCTAGCAAACAAAAAAAGATTCCACACAAAACTCCCACCCTCCCAAAAACCCGCCTAGACTAACTATACTGTAAATTCTAGCTTCTCACGAAACAAAAAAAAACAGCGCTCATCAACTGACCTCCAAAAGAAATTCTACCTACCTACGAACCCTTCACCCACTCCACATCAGTCCTAATATCCCCAAACCACGCCATCCAAATATCCCGAAAGTAATTACTCCTAGGCAACCACTGCGGCTGATCGCCCGCCTTCGGCACCGCATTTTTCCCCTTCGTAACATACGTACTATTCAACCTCAAAATATTCGCCTCCCGCATATGTTCCCTCTCATACTCCGACCGTCGGGGGATAATCTCCACAACATTTTCCTTGCGCATTTTATTCAATATCCTGGTCGTCATCTGTGCAGTGGCATCAGCTCCGAGGGTCCACGAGGCGTCGACGTAGCCGACGACGAAAGCGGTGTTGGGCAAGTCTTCGATCATGAGGCCTTTCCAGACGAATTTGGAGGGGATGTCGAAGGGTGCGCCGTCGACGGAGACGCGCATGCCGCCTGCAAAGGAGAGTTTGAGACCGGTGGCGGTGACGATGATGTCTGGGTGGAGTTCTTGGCCGGACTCGAGTTTGATGGTGTCGGAGGTGATTTCTTGGATGGTGCCGGTTGCGACGCTGGAGGTGCCTGCTCGGAGGCTTTTGAAGAAGTCGGCGTCGGGGCACATGCAGAGGCGTTGTTCCCAGGGGTAGTATTTGGGTGTGAAGTGAGGGTCGTGAGGGATGGAGGAGGGAAGTTGTTTGGCTGTGATCTTGTGCATCATTCTGCGTGCTGCTTTGGGCGCCATAGCGGAGTATGTGGACATGATCAATGGCATGATGATCCACTTGAGGCGAATCAGGCTGTGCTGAATCGATGGCGCCCATCCGAACCATTTACGAAGCCACTTCTCGGCGGAGTCTTCAGACGGTACCGCTAGGACATATGTTGGGGAGCGCTGAAGCATAGTGACGTGCTTGGCAGTCTTTGCCATGACTGGCAGAACGGTGATGGCAGTCGCCCCGGAGCCCACGACAACGACCTCTTTATTGGAGTAGTCCAGGTCCTTGGGCCAGAACTGAGGGTGAATGACTTGGCCTTTGAAATTGTCGATACCAGGGATCTCGGCTTTGAGAGGCGCGTGATAGTCATAGTAGCCCGTGCAAAGCAGCATGAACCGGCCCTTGAAGCTCTTCTTCTCCGAGCCATTCGCTGTGACATCCAGTTCCCAAGTCTTTGTCGTAGAAGTGTACTTTGCGGCGTCTACTGTATGGTTGAATTTGATCTTCTTGTCAATGTCGTACATTGCTGCAGACTCTTTCAGGTAATCCTTGATTAGAGCACCCTGTGCAATGGCCTGAGAAGCCTCCCATGGTCGCCACGGGAAGCCGAAAGTGTAGAGATCCGAGTCGGATCGGATTCCTGAGGTCTGATCAGCAAATGCAGCGTAGTTCTATGATCAGAATATCGACATACCAGGATAGTTGAACAGACTCCATGTGCCACCAAGTTCGTGTCGAGCCTCGAGAATGCAATAGCTGAGATGGGGATTGCGTTCTTGCAAGCGATACCCAAAATTGATGCCAGAGATGCCAGCTCCCACGACAATCACATCGTAGTTGTTCTCGCCCTTTTCCAGGGGTTGCCACGCCATGATGGATCAGGTGACTGCGGATATGCGATGAAAGGGGGCGGATGAGGAGTCGTGCGTGAGGAAGAGCAGTGGATTGCTTCTATACGTAGAAAAGGAAACAAGAAGCTGATTGAAATTGTAGTAGAACAGGAATATAACACATCACCATCCAAACACGATCGCCACAAGACACATGCCTAGCCTTAGGTAGCTGAAGCTAAAGCTTGAGCATCCAAAGTCTATTTCCTCTTTGGACTGCCTCGGTCCGCGCGAGAACCAATCAGCGTCGTGCATCTCGGAGTCCCTACAACCGGGTTTCTGGTTCGGCCGCCACATCCTGGAACCACTGTCCAGATGCCGAGGCCATCTTTTTGCACTCCACCTATATGTTGTTGTTGTAGTTGTTGTAGTAGTTGTTGTACTTCTGGATACGCTCGGGCACGAAAAGAGTCGCGAGGGCTGCAATAACAGAAATATTGCCGAGGCTGGGCTGGCATATATACCTGATCCTTTCATCACGAGGACAACGAGATGGACCTGAAAGTACAGGTACCAAAGTCATGTTATTCCTTATCAGAGTCGCTTTGCGATCTGACTCTAGAATATATTCTATTCGAAGAGACTGAAAGAGACTGTACGAGTGACCTCATCGAGGTGTTGGTATCATCGTCTCTCGTCTTTATGCCGCCAGGCTCAGGCAGGCGGCTCTTCATATTACTGTACGCCTCAAACGCCCTTCTTCTTGTTATCGTTCGTATCTTGGTAGATCTGAATGTGCAGACGTGTCTACGTGATCATCGCTGCCATACAAGTCTTCGTTCGTCAATGTCGGAGCAGTTGCAGCATGATTGTTGCTGGAACAGGCCATCTCAGTGTCGCTCGCATTGTCAGTCGGCGGTCCTGAAGCCTCCAGCTGTAGCCGTCTTCTTTGTAATTCATGCTTATCATCGGTCGCAGCATCAGTAGGATGCGGTATTGCTCTAGGCGTCGCTGGAGATGCAACCAGCACTTCTGCCTCTCGAGGTTCGTATACTGGTGTTCTTGGAAGTGGTATCGTTCGCGCGTAGTCACTCGCTACCATGCCGTTGGCATATGTTGATCCATGTCCATATGCTGGCGGTGTCAGCAGAGCAGGAGGTGGAGCCGATACAACACGGACGTCGAGCTGCTCGTCTGGTAGGTGTGGTGCCGATGCTACATAGGAGCTGGGCCCTGTCCCATTTTCCGAGGTGGGAGGTTGGCTCGGCAATAAGCGTTGCTCTGCCCTTCGCACGCGTTCCTTTTCAGACAACTGTGATTCGTCTTCGATTGGAGGCATCGGTATCAGCGACGCCTGTGCGGTATGTGCATCCGGAGGCGGGTATTCGTAGTTGCCATAGTCCACCTGATAGCCGTTGTATCCGTGGTAGCCATTGTAATGATTATGAGTGTTATCCGTTTCCGGGTCTGGGCTGTGGCTAGGATGTTGAGTGTGGTGGCCATAGTCATAGCCATGGAACTGGTAATGATCGCCAGACTCCCCATAGTCATGAGTCCAGCTGCCATCGACTTCCGACGCAGCCCCAGGTTGGGCATCTGCTTGGCGATCACGCTGCTGAGAGGCATTCATCTCCACCTCGGGCACGTCTGGAACCGAGACCTTCCCCTTGTCTTTTTTCCGAGTGTTGTCCCTCGTTCCGACAACAACCTCGAAAGTGCATGCCACCACTCCCTTGTCTCGCCGAATGTCCGTTGTATCAATTATGGGAGAGCTGAAAGGATGCAGACCAGAGTTGACCAACCCTAGGTTCTCGGAGCCTTGACCTTGCAACATTGTGCTGGCTAAACCACCAAGATTCCCCAGGTTGCGGTCCTGTGTTGATAGTTTACCTTGTATATCGAGCACACACTCCACGTAATACTTGAAGCTGATCATGGCTCCAGGCACAGAGGAAATGGTCGGAAATGCCTCTTCAGGAACGTGCACTTTCCCAGTAACTTCTGCTGTCAACGATTCAGGATCGACAATCAGAGGCACAATCCTCTGTGAGAGGTCCTTTCTGAACATATGACTGGACCCAGCTCCAGACAAGGATAAGCCGCCAAGTCCGGTGACCGATTTAGGGTAATAGTCTTCGTACTTAGCTTCCTTGCCCTTCTCGGTAGGGCCCAGTGGTATGGCTGGGTGGATATCGACTCGTGCTTGGCGATAGAGCGTCATGATCACTCCATGTAAGCTTTTGACGTGCTTTGTATGATTTACATGCACTTTGACAGGTATGCTATCACCTCGCAAAACGCCACCTTTGAGCGACTCTACAGTAGCTGTGATGGTCCGACTGCCATGATCGCCGTCACTGTAGCGAGAAGAGGTCATATGGGAGTCCTGTTGAGATTGTCGTCCTGCACTGCTACTGAGGACGCTTTCAAAGCTTCCCTCCGTGGGAGCAGGGCTTTGCGGGCCCGGTTCAGCAGCATCAGCATGTGAGCTCACCGCTGAGGACGACTGACTGGCTCGTGGTTCGGGCTCACCAGAGGTAATGCCGGATCCATCTTTGCGACCTTTGCGCTCGACATTCTCGGCCAGCTTGCGAGCTTGCGATTTCGCTCTGGACCTTCGGGAGATGGGTTCGAGCGTGATGGTCCGCGCTTTCGGAGGCAGCAGCTGCGACACGTCAATCCGCTCCACCAGGTACACTTTGTGGTCGCATTGTATAGTCGGGGATATAGTCGTTGGTCTCGTCAACGTCGCCGTAATCATGTAGGAAATAGTCCCGCGCTCAAACTACACGATAATCAGCACGTGGAAACTTGCGCCCTCCTCACACTAGTAGTCACATACAGATATACTGCTGGGCAAGTCCCGCTCCGGGAACAAGAGATCGAAGCGAAATTGGTATACGCCCTCGCCGAGCTTGCCGTCCCCACACAGCACGACCTCGTCCTCAAATAGTGATGCGAAGCCGTTCCCATAGTACTCCCCGCTCCTGCTGCCCCTGCCTGTTCCAATGTGCGCGCTGGTCGCGCGATAGCCATCTGCCGGCGGAGAGCCGGGATTCTTGTACACCTGCACAAAGCCGTGCAGGCAGACTACCACGTGCGTGATCCGAATGGGTTGCACAACCTTCAGGTTGACGCAACCTGTCACCGAGTCGCCCTGCGTATACGATCGGTGTGGGTCGTCCACTTGGATGTAGAAGTCGGTGAGCTTACGCGACTTGGAGGCGAAAGGAGACGCAAGCCGCGAGATGAGTCGTCGCCCACTGGTGGGGGTGTTGTTCGTCGTGCTCGGCGCGGTCGAGGCAGAGCGGGACGGAATTGCTGGCATTCTGCACCTTGGGTGGCCGCAGAAGCACCCAGCCTGGCCTAAGAGGCGCCCAGTAAGGGTCGAAACGACAAGTCGCGCGCATGCGAATTGATATGCGACAGCGCACGGGGGTCGTGGTGGGTGCGCGTCCGGTCTCGTTGTCGCGCCGAAAATGGGGGAAAGGCCAAGACGTTCTCAGACCTGCAAAGCATCGTTAGACTACTGGGAAGGCAAGGTCAGCGCCGATGACGACCAGAGATGCGTGATGTAGATAGGTAGAGGAGCAGATCAGATACAGCTGTGCGTGGCTAGCATGAGCATGAGCAAGCGCTAGGAGAGGCTGCAGACAGACAGCATGCATAGCCACACTCGGGCAGACGCAGGAAGGGAGTTCTAGTGCACAGTAGTAGTGCTGTAGTGACGGGATGAAGTCGTCTCACCGTCGCCTCACTCCACTGCCTACTGTACCTTTAACTGCACCTGCTGCGCTGTGATGTAGCTGGCCGCCGCGCTCGTCGTCCACCACCGCCATCCCACCGCCCGCTGTCCAGACACGCGTTCCGCCGCCGCTGGCACTGGATCCTCTGCTGATCTCGCACGTACCTGAAGGTGATCGTGGTCGTTTCGGTGCTGGCAAACGCCCTGTGCCAAGTATAGTCAAGCTTTCCGTGCAGTGCGTGGCGCGCAGGTATTCGAGGCGCGATCGGGGCTCCCGGATCCTCCTTGTATGGGATGCGATCCCTCGTGCTGTCGACGGAACAAGCCTTCCCGTCTCCTTTTCTCCCGTCAACTCCTCATTCCGAATCCGGGCAGTCCTGGAAGGGCGCGGCTGTGTCGTTCACTGTTCACAGTGGACGCAGCGGTACAGTATCACAAATATGTTGTCCCGCTCCCCTCACCAGAGCACGCTTAACCTGGACTTTCGTACTCTTTTGATCCATACCTGTAGTTCCCACTTCCCACGAGGCGAGGTCCGCTTGAGGAAGATCCCTACGGGCTAGATCTACGCCCGTCCCACGCATGGACTTTGCCGTTGCTAAAAAAACCTTCAGAAGTCCCTGGCCTGGCGTCTGCGCAGTACCTTGTGCTATAGGACATAAAATAGTAGTTGGGCCGAGGAAAGTGGCAGCGACGAAGGTGAGTAGAAAGAACTAGGTATAGTATGTGCGCCGCCCTCTTAAGTGGCAGACGATGCCCTTCTATGTGTCCTCCAAGTCAGCCGGCCCACATCCACCGGACAATAGCCTTGACCAGCCCGCACTGTTGGTTCGCCGTTTGCGTTGCTATACAGTCGTAGCCCATGTTCCGTCCGTGTGGCACCGGTATCGTACACCACTCTCGTACTACCTCCTAACACTACCTCCTACCGCATCGGAGCGATATGACTAGGAGCTCTCCGCGCTCAGACGCCGACCGCCGTAGAATAAGGTACATGTAGTTCTGACGTTCAGTTAAATCTAGGAGGCCGGGCAAAAAGGCATCCGCGGTGCAAAATCTCATTTGCCAGTTCCGAAGGTACAGTCGCTGGACATGTGAGCAAAACCTCCACCTCGTCCGTCTATACAGAATCACATGTATGGCAGGATGGGCAGGCTTGGGACATGTTGTGGTCATCACTTTGCAGCCTTGCGCCATCCTGAGAGTCCTGACGTGCCGTGTAGTGCAGCTGGCAAGGCGGGGAAAGCTTCCCTGGAGGGGCACTGCATTCACTTGTATATATGGTCAACACTCCAAAAACAATCAACCACCGTACGATAAATCGATCACAAGGAGGTAGATTACCTTCAATTCCCAACAAAAAACAACCCCAAGCAATCATATAATGTCTCACTCTCTCTATACCGACGAGACACCAGCGGAAGTCAAGAACGCCACCGGTCTCCATCTCATAACACAAAACACGCCCAATGGTCAAGCTGTCCAGATTTTTCTCGAGGAGTTGAAAGATGCGTATGGCACCGAGTGGACTACCACAGTCATTGATATCTCGTAAGGGTCATCGTCGTCATGATTGGCTAATTGTGTGGCATCGTCTCTGATTTTCTATGCGAGGTAGTACCAATGAGCAGAAGAAAGATTGGTTCTTGCGCTTAGATCCGAATGGTGAGTCCATGCGTTCCTACCAATGCTCGACGACTTTGGGGTGTTGCAGCCATGCGCTGTATTTGGTCTGAGCTTCATACACGTAGAGGATAGAGAGGCAGTGCCAGGGAGAGATTTTGACAAACTCCATGTGCTCAGTGTACACAGTGGCATAGGCCATAGACATGGCAACGACCTTTCCCCATAGCACTGAGTGGGGTTCAGGAATTCGGGAAGGCACTGACATGCATCATCATCACCGCAGGTCGAATTCCAGTCTTAGTAGACAACTCCCAGTCTCCACCCTTCACCGTCCACGAGACATCGGCCGAGCTCTTTTACCTCCTCAAGTTCGCCGACAAAGAAGACAGATTTGGTTTTGCCAACGATCTTGAGCGAAATCAAGCTTTGCAGTGGACTTTGTAAGCTCAGCAACTACCTACCTACCTATACCCGCACTCATCCAATCCATATCGACCGAAACACCTCACTAACACAATGCTGTAACAAGCTTCTGGCATGGCTCTGGCGCTCCATACCAAGGCCAAGTCAATCACTTCACGCGCGCTGCGCCAGAAAAGATCCCCTATGCGATTACCCGTTTCCGCAACGAGACTCTGCGCGTCTTTGGCGTGCTCGAGATCCACTTGAGTGGCAAATATACCGGAGAGCCACGGGAGTATCTGGCAGGCAATGGGAAGGGGAAATATAGCATTGCCGATGTGAAGACTTGGTAAGTCCCTTCAGTATGCTCAGCTGATCAAGTCCGATCGCTGACTTTCACTCCTTAGGCCATGGGTCAAGAACTGGGAGAAAAGTGGCTTTACCAAGGAGGAAGTACAAGATTTCCCACACCTTCTGAAGTGGATTGATCGTATTGCGGCGAGGCCTGCCGTGCAGAGGGGTATCGGAGAGGCGTATAACAAGAAGTAAGACTCTTTCGTTTCGTGAGTTCGTCAACGGAATTCAGGCACAGACCAATGCGATGTGTAGGGCGAAGCTATAAATTAGTCGAGACGACCTTACCTAGCTCCACTTCCGCAACTTCGCATAGGGAGACAAAGTCCCAAGCGTGAAGCTGGCAATGTCACCTGCTATTGAGTGGAAGCAGTCCCCCATGCTCCTTTTCCTGGTGGAAGATATTGCAATCACGGCGTCCTTCAGTGACGACACAGCTTGCTTTGCGCTGTTGTAAGCACGAATGCCATGAGTCTTTTGGTGGCATGCGTGGTCGACCTGTCACGGAGCCGGACGTGCCTGGAGAGTCGGTGCTTGACCAACGTGCGAAAATTGCTTCGAATCAGGTGTAGTGCTCCGCGACGTAGCTGATCCTACCTCGCTACATTGTTCACACTTACAGCCAACGTGCGGGCTCGTGAATAAACCTGGGCTGAATCTCAAGTCTGCATCATAAATCCGGATCGATGTGCATCTTGAACTTCTTGTTCGCCCTGTCAGGTGCCCGGTTCTCGAATTGATGCCCATGCAGCTCGAAAACCAGTGGCTTCCTCTTCTCGTCTACACCCTCCTCCTCCTCAAACGGCACTTCAAACTTGAAGATAGTCTGCTCTTTGGGCACAGTCTTCAGCTCATTCCTTTTCGTGACAATTTCCAGCGTATGTTTCGTGTCCTTCACCACAATCCCGCGCAGGCCTACTCTGCTTGGACATCTGCTCCTGACGACCTCCACGAGAGCACCATGATAGTCGGCGCTCACCAGCATGGGACCCGCGCCACTCGCATCGACGTATGTCTTGCCTCCTTTCAAGCCAAGAATCTCGCGCATGTAGTCGCACCACAGACGATGCAGCGGCTCATAGATAGCGTACTTGCGCTGGTCCTTTGGGATCGCGTAGACGCACAATGCGCGCTTTTGCTTCGCTGAGAGCGGCTTTGGCTTCTTCGACTTTCGTTGCAATTTCTCTTTCTGATGACGCTCGTATTGACGCTTCGCGCGCGCGTTGATGCTCGGATCTGGTGAAGTGGGCCGCAGCAAAAGTGGAATCTTTTTGACCTTGTCGCTGAAGATTCTGCTGGCTGTTTCAGGCTCGTGTGCGCGCTGGAGCAGCTCTTCGGCTATGTGGTCTGGGGGCTGTGCAGCCATGGTCGGGAAATGTTCTCACATGTTGGATGTTCGCGATAATAAGGAGAATGAACGGGAGAAAAGTTCGACTGGTGAGCTTGAGCTTGACGAAGATTGCTGACTCAGCACATTCACTACAACCTGTGAGCAAGCACATCACATGAACAACACCTTCCCCCTCAAGCTCTCGAGAACAAGCATACAAATGTACCTTTCGTCCGGACCTTACTGCCAGCCATGGAAAACTTCCATGCGGATCCCCCGACGTAGCTCTACTACATGTACTTAGCACAGCTCAATCAAGCAAAAAGCACCAATTTCTAACCACCCACTCCATTCACACTCTCAAGCCACCATGTCCATCATAGAAAAGACCAACCCGCTGAACTTACAATACAAAATCTGCGTCGTAACAAATGCCTCCTCTCCCCTGGGCGTCGTGATCTGCAAGACTCTGCTAAAAGCGAACGCCCTCGTCTTGGGCATTGACAAACTTCCTCGAGATCACTCCTTAAATGCCGGACTAGGTACACATTTCCAGTTCGAACAAGTCGATATCCAAAAACACGCGACACCAGAAAAGATCATAGAAGCATCGCAAGAAAAATTCGAAAGTCTAGGAGGCAAATTCGACGCGCTTGTGAATCTTGTCGGGAAGGAAGATGATATAGCAGGTATCGCGAGCTTGACCGAAGCTATCGGAAATGTAATGAGGGAGAGCAGGCAAGGCTCTATCATCACGGTACCTCCTGGGAGTGTTGAAGCAGGTAGAAGCCAGAATACAAGACAAGTTGTCTGCAAAAGCACCACTCCAAAGAGTCTCCACCTCATGCTAACAACAACCATATTCGAAAAACAGATGAACTTCGCCAAATCTCTCGCGCAGCAATTCAAAGACAGCAGTTCGATAAGAACCAACATGATCACACCAAAAGGTCCGTCCAATCACATTCAACTCGCATTTCTCCCGATGATATCTTCCCTCTAATCATGTATCGAATCTACAACAGCAGCATCAGCAGCAGAAAGTCAACAGCCTTTTCACGCCTACCAAGAAGCCCAAACGCACATGACCGCTCTGATCAAGACTACAGAGAGACCCGCTATTCAGTCTCAGCAAACTCCAGCAGAATTCTACGAAATCGCCAATTTGGTACTATTTCTTGCAGGAGGCATGAGTGAGAATATTTCAGGCAAGATGATCAATTTGGATGGATCGTGTTGTGAGTTGTAGAGAGATAGATATATATGATTGATGTTTGATATGTATGTTCAAAAGAACAAAGCGTGGAGTTGTGAGAGTCACATTCAAGTCGTAATGTAGGTAGGTGGTCATTTCACTTTTACTACATGGCCGGCAATCAATGGATTTGCTGGCTGACTTGCAATCTTATCGTACGGCCAAGACAGCTTTCTTGGTTGACGTGGATAATCCACTCGTGGATACGTCTTAGCTCAAGGCAGTGGAGTAGGATGTCAATGAAAGGGATGAGCTTGTGAGAATTCGAACGGCTGTTTTATCCACTGTACATTGATTTACGCGTAGGTATCAAGACAAACCAGAAAAGGTCAGAATATGCTTGCCAAGTAGCTACACCATGCCGTAGTGTATCTCATATTGCGTTTGCCGATGAGTGAGCATCTAATCATCTATTGTGCCTCCATGTGATCCAAGATAGCCCTTGTGAATTGGTGAGTCGTAGCTTCACCACCCATGTCGCGTGTTCGCGTCTTGCCCTCTGCAATAACATCGTAGACTGCCTTGGAGATTCTGTTCGCGTGATCGTCAAGGCCAAGATGTCTCAGCATCATGCTTCCAGAGAGGATCAGAGCAGTTGGGTTGGCCTGATCCTTGCCCTTGATATCAAGACCAACGTGACGGCACCCAGGCTCGAAAACGGCAACGTCACGACCCATGTTGCAGCCTGGTACGATACCAGGGCCGCCTACAAGACCGGCACCAATGTTGGAGAGGATACCACCATACAAGTTGGGCATGACCATGACGTCGAATTGTTGGGGCCTGGATACACATTGCATGGAGGCGTTGTCAACAATCATGTCGTTTGTCTCGATGGTAGGGTATTCTTCGCCAACCTTGCGGACAGTGTTGCGGAAGAGACCATCAGCCAACTT
>AWYF02001911.1:0-16117 GCA_000504405.2 Mycosphaerella sp. Ston1
GGCTATATACCTATAGGGAGGAGGTGTTTTATATAGGAGATAGCGCAAGCAATTCTCTACCGTTTTAGGAGGTCGGTAGGTAAAAAGAAAGCCCTTAACGAGGGCTTTCTACTAAATTAAGAATCGTGTCGATTGGATGCGTAGCAGGTACGCTGCAGCTGTTCGAAATCGTGCTTGTATAGCCTTAGTATAGTATAGCTATATAAGTAGAGCTTCTAGTACAGAACTAACAATATATTAATTACCTTTAATACTTACTACTATATATATATATTACTATTAATCCTTTATCCTCTACTATATCTATAAACCTACGTACCTATATATATAGCCAATATAGCTCCGGCCTTATCCTCTTGCTTTGTTAACTATATATAGTCTGCTTACTATACGAATTATATACTTGCTACCCTTTAACTAAAATAGTTTAGTTTGTATATATTATAGCCTTTACTAGTTTATATTAGACTTAAATACTAAGGGGATCTAGAGGAATACTACTTTATAGAATCTAATAAAGCTACTATACTCTTTTAGAGACTTACTACTGTACTCGGTTAGTAGCTTTACTATCTATTTAGAGTATAGGGTAATCTCTATCTAAGTTACTTAATACTTATAGCCTTAAATAACTTCCTTATATAGTTCCTTATCTCTATATTATATTACGCTAGTTGTTACCTAAGGAGATACTTCTCTATAGCCTAAAGCTCTATAAGTTCTAATACTTTAGAGACATCTTTAACTTCTTTAATATATAGGAGGGTTACCTAAGTAGCTCCTTGCTATAGTAGCCCTAGTACTAAGTTAGGATCTTCTTATTTAAGAAGTTTGCGTTATATATAGTCTATATTAATCTCTAGTCCTAGAGTTTGATCTATATTCTAGCTAGTACCTAGCAATTTGCTAGGGTTTTACTAAGTTATCTTACTATTAGCTATTATTTTGACCTTCTCCTTAGGTAAAGGAGAGAGTTATTATATAATAATATTATATAAGTATATAGGTACTTAATAAGGGATAAAGGGTTAGAAGGTATATATAGTATATAACTAGCTATCTAATACGTAATAACTCTACCTCTCTCCTTAAGGCAGTTCCTTAGTCTATATATTATTCCTTACTCTAAGAGCTAGGGTACCTTAGCGTCTCCGCTCTATAAGCTATATCCTACCTATAAAGACTTACTCCTATATATAGGTTAGGATATACTAGTCTAGGCTCTAAAAAGCCCTTTTAGTACTACTAGCGGTTCCTTAGTAGTATACGCCTAGGTAGCTATACCTATTAGGTAGCTAGGGGTCTACTAGGTTAATACTATAATTCTACTAGATTACTTAGTATTATACTTTACTAGAAACTATATAATAGGTACTAGCTAACCTATTTATATATAGTCTAAGCATACTTCTATTAAGGAGAGAGCTAGTAGACTATATAGTAAGCATAATAATTGGCAACTCTATACCTTCGGGTGGTCTGGCAAATTGCCAAATTAGTTTGGCAATTTGACATGTTATTGGCAATTTGCCAGACCGGACATAGTGAACATCTAATAAAATCTCACCCTCGCCGTCCCTGGACGTGTACACACATTGGTGAATACATTGTCGGATCTACTGTCGCTATACCTATTCTATAAGGGCAGCGAGCGAAGAACAGCATTCTTCCAAGACCTGGTCTTCCATTCGGCCGTCTACTCCCAATGAAAGGGCAAGTTGTTCACCAGGGTCTCGTAACCTTGTATTGCTGTAGCTGTTGCCATCCGGCGCTGGACCAGTTCTACCAGCCGTGCTGGATCAAGTTCTGCCACAATGGCGGCGTCTTCGTCGCTGGCCTGCTGCTGGAGTCGCGCGAGCAGTCGATCATGCATAGTGCGAATGCTCGGTCGGTTGCTGCGGCGCTTCTGCCTGGGCGGGTCGGCAGGAGGAGGAGAAGGCGGAGGAGGAGGCGAAGGAGTCGCATGTGCAGGACCAAAATCAGCGGCGGGGAGGAAGGCAAGCGGACCAGGCGGAGAGGGTTGGCGCAGAGACTCTTCGAGAGTCGCGTCATCATCATCATCATCCTCCTCCTCCTCCTCGTGCTCGTCGAATATGGGTCCATCTGTGGTGGACGTATCCGGCAAGGCGTGGGCAGCACCGCGACCGAGCTCGAGATCCCGATCGTGCCGCATGCCATCATCGTAGGCATCTCGAGCGGACCGCAACGGCTTTCGCCGCTGTCGAGTCGTCCTTCGGTGAAGGGCACGCGGAGCCGGAGAGGGAGCCTGAGCGCGAGCGCGAGGAGTGGCCGATTGATTCGGCAGAAGAAGGCCCGGCCCGGCGCGAGGCGGCAGCGGAGACCACATTCGCATCTCGCCGACCAGCTTGGCACAGTCGGCCGCGGTCAAGACGAGCCCCGTGGGAATGCCGTAGGCAGCAAAGCGGTCCCGCAATCGGTCCCGAATAATCTCTACCAGGCGATTCATCGGCATCTCGTAGTTGAGCACGCGACGCGAGATCCAGCGCAGCGACACGAGCATCCGCGTCGTGAAGAAGCGCGGAGTGCGGTCGTGACGGTCTGTCTGCACTTTCCAGTCCCAGTCAGGCCATCGAGCCTGTATGGCTGCGACAATCTTCTGCTGCTCGACCAGCTGCTTGCTGACCATATCCAGCTGCAATACCAGCTCTTGCTTCCACGCGAACTTGGCGACGAACGAGCGGTACTGCTCGGGAAAAGTGGCCTCGAAGAAGCGGGCGTAGGCGTGGAGCGTGACACAGCCCTCCATGAGGGGATGGCAGCGCTGAGAGATGTGCTCTCGCAGAATAGCAATGCGGCCTTCGTCGGTCTCGCATGCTGCGACTCGCTCCGAGACTTCTAGGTACTGTATATCCTCTTCGAGGATCCCGGGGCCAGACATTCTGCGCTTGTTCTTCCTCCTCTTCTACTTCCTCTTCTTCTTCCTCTTCTTCTTCCTCTTCCAGACACGAATGGTGGAAGAAGACTCGCAACACCGGAGGGGACAGGAGGGGAGGGGCGAACAGACAGCTACGTACCGCAGAGAGATCGAGGGAGGCATACATTGTTGCTATTGCCATGCAACTCATAACTTACGACTTATAAAGCAGGCGTCGAACATATCCCAGGCCCGCTCTTACTCTTGTAGCTTGGGGAGAGAGAGAAGAGAGAGAGAGAGAGGCATGTGAAGGTAGTAGCGTAGGATACCTTCTAGAGGTAAGGCTAGAGACTTCGGACAGGAGCGTAGAAGGAGGCGAGTGTAATTGACACAACGTGCTCATAATTGCCGTCACAACAATCGATGTCACCAAGAATCACCCCGGTCCTCTCACTCCTCCTCCTTGTCCTCTCACTCCTCTTCCTCCTCATTCTCCTTCTGCTCTCTGTCAGATCTAGACCCAGACCCAGTCTCAGTCCCAATCTCAGTCACAGCACCAATACCACGCCCAACAGGCCCCGTCGTCAACTTATAAGGATCCCAGCTGTTCCCATTCCCATTCCCAGCTCCATTCCTAGTCCTGCTCCCAGTTCTGCTCCCATTTCTCATTCTACTCCAACCTTCAAGCCTCCACACGATGGAAGGGGACCCTTAGGGGAAAGGGACAGGAAAGGACTGGGAGTAACGAAGACGTTGCCGTTGAAGTTTCGACGAAGGGGGTAGTGTTGAGAGGTCGAGTGGGCGTAATGTGGAGTTTGATATTGCTGAGGATACGGTTGAGGCTGAGCCTGAGCGTGATGTCCCTGCCACTGTTGTTGTTGTTAATGTTGTTGTTGATGTTGTGGTTGCTGTTGCATTACCTGAGACTAACGGGGAGGAAAAGAAGGAGGGGGAGAGGATATGGCGGACGACCACAACAGCTACTTTGTCCTGACCAGACTTACATTTGTTGTTCATGCCCTGTTCTCTCTTGGTTGTGGTTCGGCCCGAAATACGTGAAGCTCACTGTTCCAAATCACGTGCACGGATTATGTAATCAGCGCAAGGCTCCATGAAGCATGGATTGATTATACAGTAGAAACAGGTGAAATTAATAAGGTGTAACGAGTCGCTTAATTCTACGTAGAGGGTAGGGGGTATAGCCAATCTATATAGTATAAGAATACGGCATTTATAGCTATATAGAATGTTTACGAATATGAAGCATAAGAAGGGGTAGGCAGGCCTACCCATGCAGGTAATTACCGGCAGTTCTGAACACTCACTTCCTCACTGTCGATCGCGTCGCGTCGCGTAGGTGAATATTCTACGCAAGCCCTGGATTGGCCCACGTCTTGTGGGTCAATGTCTCTTCCACCGCCGTCTATGGAGCTTCGTATATCCGGAGGTATCCTAATCTCCTCTTCGCCTATACTTCCAGATGCACGAAGCTTTCCGCTGCCTCGAGTCACCGTATATCAACAAATATGTGGAAGTAACAAATTGCCCTGAAGACGGATAACATTGTCTATTATCAACCTTGCAGCTACTAACCTTGCTTCTCCAGAAGTACGAGAAGGCATCTTGGGTATATTTCCACGAGACCCAGGTTGATCATTACCGCGGCTGTCAGAACACGGGTGAACCATAATCAAGATCGTCGGGAGACTGTGTCAACAGCCTTTTACGGCAGGGCTGACATTTTGGCAAATTGCCGGGGAGACGGGTTACGTGATCAAGTTTGGCGAGTATTATTTCCAAACGCTGGACACCTCGACTACTTGCACTTCAGCAGAAGAGCGTGGAAGGAACAGCAGTATATCTGCAGATTGGCCGCTTGCTATACATGCCACAGGTACGCATCCAGTATCTCGGCCTTTATAGTCATTTTGCCAGATGAGAAAAGTCCTTCCGGACACCCAAAAAGGAGTGCAACCTCGCTCGAGTTGACTCTAGATGGTTGCTCTGACTGACAAGCGGAATTTCCCACCAAAGTTTGTGGGTGGAGATGCGTCTGCGTCGCTCGCTGTTCGTCCTGGTGGAGAGTATAGAGGATACGCCAAGCCAACTCAGCAGGCAAGAAGCGAGGTCGTGTACTCCGTAACGCTGGGGAGTGCACGGTGTCTCTCAGACATATTAGCATTTTGCCTTTCAGTAGATACAGTTCCATCAGTCTAGCCTTGGCGAGATCTATATAACGTGCGCACATGGAAGTATGGGACGGACCGAACCTGGGGTACGTCTCCCTCGGTATATCCAATACCACTAGACTTAGGTAAACAAACTTCAACAACATGCTCACATCACTGCTATTCCCCGTCTTCCTGCAGCGAAATGAGCACGACATGTAGACGAGACATCCAGCAGTGGCTGTCCAACATCGCGTCATCTGAGTCTGCTCCTCAGCCCTCGACCGGCGCCGCCGCCAGAAAGCGAAAACGCAACGACGACGGCGACAACGTGCCTGGCCCTGGACCGAAACGGCCTACCCAACGACCCCGCAAGAGTCTGCGACCACCTCGACGCGCCGCTCTAGGCGAGATGAGTAATAATATAGCGCGAGCGAAGGCACCCGCAGACAAAATGGCCAATGTGATTACTACCGACGGGAACACGTCGCGCCGCACACGATCACAGGCGCGGACGAACATCACAATGAAACCTTCGCGGCAAGCGCGTCAATCACTTCAGAACTCGCGCAGTAAGGCGGAGGCAAAGGGGCAGCGGGAGGAGGGGGAGGAGGAGGAGGAGGACAATGATGAGGAGGATGATGATGATGATAATTTCGAACAAATCGACCTCGAAGCCACTCCACGCGCCCCAACCTCGATCTTCCCTCCGCCCAGCGTATCGCGTAGTAGTGCATCCGGTGCTAGTTCACGCAGCAGCGCAACAAGTTCTCGCTCTCGCAGCCCGACCAAAAGGAAAATGGCGGCGTTCTTGAGCACCGAGGGAGGCGGCGTAGATTACAAGACGATCAATGTCTATGAACAACCTTCAAGTGGGAGCGACAATGGCCACGAGCGTGCGCTGGCCGCCATCTGGGATGAGTACATCACGCCGCTGGACCGCCTGATGGACCGGAGAGGAGTCTTGTCGCCCGACACGCTCACGTCACTGGCTGTATGTGAGCAGCCCCAGGCGAGGGCCATGGCCGGCCAGCCAGAGCTCTATGACAACACGGGCGCGAGACAGGCTCTCGGACGGGATGCGACTGTCGATCAGGTCCTCCAGATTGCGCAAGATACCAACTACTATACTACGGAGCAAGAATCGGAGGCTGCGTGGAATTGCGCCGTACACTGGCCAATTGCCAGGTTGGCTCTGGGCACATCACGATATGCCGACCAACTCGAGTTGAAGAACATGTATGTTGCTATTTCTACCCGCTCTGCCTGCCTCTGTCTTTCGTGCTGACACTTCTTCCCTCGACAGCACCACAGCCCAGATAGACCCGGCCAACCTTGCTCCTCGACTCGTGACCGGCGAGAAACTCGGCTCCAAAATGGTCGACCTTGCATATGTCGCCCGGCCGACGGGAGCTATCAAAGCCGGCTTCCAATACCTTCGCCCAGCTCCAGCTCCGCACTCTCGAATGATGCCTGCCGCGAGCTACAACCACACTACGTCCAACACTCTCCTGAACAAACCGATCGCTATTAGCGTCGAAACGAAGTCCTCTAGTGCTAGCTCCGAGACTGGTCTTCCGCAGCTCGCGACATGGGTGCTGGCCCATTTCGCCCGCCTCTCTCAGCTCCATGCCGATATCCAACGTACTGCTGCTACTACCAGTGCTCCACCACAGCAACCTTTCCAACCCCCGGCTCTCTTCCTGATCGTCGTCAGCGGCGGCACTTGGAGATTCCTGGCCGCGACCCATGTTCCCGATCAAGGCACTACTATTTGGGACTTCCCTCGACAGCTTAGCAGTAGGAACTGCAATGAAGTCTTTGCCATTCTGGCTTGTCTGCACAAATTGTTGCAATGGGCCAGTATATGTTTTGTACCGTGGCTAGAGCGGAATGCTGTGCCGACATCATCTATGTGTGTGTAATCTTTACTTATACACAGCCTGTGGTCTTGGTCTGGTTGTGATTTCGATATTGGTATGGAAGATGCGTGTCACAAACGCTTTTCACACTTCTGCAGTACTTGCGCCATGCATACACACAGCCTCCATCCTGCGGGTGGTTCATGCTGCTCGGACTGATATTGAACGGGTGATGACGATGGCGGCTGCGGCGACTGCGACTGCGGTTGGAAAGGCTTTGCACCAGTGCTGACGCCGCCCATTCGGGCCGCGAGCTGATCAATAGTGGATGTTGATGGGCGATACTGGTACAGTGTTCTCCCTCTCAGCCGATGCAAAGCTCTGCATTTCCACGGCAACGTGGTGGTGATAGTGGTCATGCTCGATACCAATTTTACGACCAGACTGTCAATCTGCCTGCTGCTGTTCAACACGGCTTCGCTACACCCACTGCATATGGCTCATTTTGGACAAGCTGCTATTGTACCTGATGGCAACTCCCCCGCTCACTACTATCGACCACCTCGCCAGCAAAGATTGACGGCCTCATCACTTGGTCTTCAGAAACCTATAGCAAGGTCACCGCAGTGATGCAGTGGAATGGATTTCTCCCGCCCAGCGATCCTCCCCCCTCCAGATTGCTCGATTCTCGGTGCTAGCAGCAGTAGCAGATCGCCAAGCTTAACGACCAGTGCCGCTTCTCCTGCCACTGCCACACTACAGCGTGCGGCAGCGGCCCACGCACGGAGACGTCGAGACGGAGTAGCTGCTTTGCTCAGTTGTCGGACTAATGGAGATGAGGAAGAGCGGGAGGAAGGGATGGAGGAAGGAAGGAAGGAAGGGAGGGAGGGAGGGAGGAAGGAAGGGCGGGAGGAAGGAAGGACAATCTCGTTCGTCGCTGCTGCTACTTCCACATGGAGCTGCTTTGACCATATACGGCGACACTTTCAGCCCGACTAATACAACTCCCTGCCTCGACACCCGACACACTCTCCGCACATCAAGATCGACTTGCAACGCATGCGCTACCGAACGATGGAATGGTACAGTCACACCTCGGCAGACACCGAACTCTACCGCAGCACGATGCGCCTAGTCGATTCCACATCTCGACCTCCCGCCTCAGAACGCCCGTTCATCCAGATGAAGCACGAAGAAGAAGACAAACTCCGAGCTTCAGTGGTATCTCTGAGCACAGAGGACCTGTTTTCACACATGAAACACGTGGATCGGGCTTACGAGACCCGCGCTAAGAGCGTCCTGTATGCCCAAAGCAGAGAGGCGGGGATGAACAGATGCGCGTGCAATATCAACGACAATGCTACTTTGAAGGGTACATCCGCGTTTCGAAGCGCGCTTGTACAGCTTGGGCATGCATTAGAAACGTTGCAGCGAGAGCGGAATAGTTTGTTGAACATATATTTGGAGAGACTTGACCAGGATGATGCGGAAGCAGGGGCGGGAATGGAGGCGGAAGCAGGGGCAGAAGCGAAGGCGAAAGCGGAGGAATGCGACAAGACCACGCCCAAGATCGAGACGACGTGAGAAGACAGGACAGGTGACAAAGATTCAAGTGTTGAGGGGTGGTTGTGTGTGTGAGAGACTTCTATGATACATGTACCTTCTTACCCAAAGTCGAGTTGATAAACTCCGCTCTTGCCTGGCAAATTGCCGAGTACATCCATGACCATGCATATGGCAATTTGACAGAATTGCGTCATTGTGCCTGACTCAGCCATCCCCGCTGTTTGGTTTCCGGGAGAACTAACATTACTTAGCTCTTCCTCCCTCAACTTCACACAATCAATGATAGATGTACCTG
This sequence comes from Mycosphaerella sp. Ston1, assembly GCA_000504405.2. Lineage (NCBI taxonomy): Eukaryota > Fungi > Ascomycota > Dothideomycetes > Mycosphaerellales > Mycosphaerellaceae > Mycosphaerella > Mycosphaerella sp. Ston1. Next base: position 8,767 of record AWYF02001911.1, read on the forward strand.
TTACTCCTGCGCTTGTTTGTACTCACGTATGGCTAAATTGCGCACCGGCCGCACTGTCGCTAGTTCCAAGGCGCCACCTGATCGCATCACTCAGCTCAAGGAACTCCTCGCCTCCGCGTCAAAAACCAACATCGCAGAAACATATGCGGCGTTGTGTGAGGAGTGGAAGCAACGTGCCGAATGGAATCCAGACGCCAGCGACCGATGGGACGAATTGGACGCCGACTTGTCCACCAGCACGACCGCGCAAATTGACACCGCCATCCTCCACCCGCTCAAGCCAGAAGTCGCCGCGCGAGTGCGCTCGCTGCAGAAAACGCCGTGGATGCTGCGGCCGTACCAGCTCATTCGCGATCTCAGCACCGGTGCGCTCACCGTCCAAACGTGTAAGGATCTCCGCGCTCTCGCGACGGAGCTTGTGCAGGTCAACGACGACGCGACAAGTCGTTCTCAGCAAGGACCGACGTGGACGGAAGCAGTCGTCTTCATCCACCAGGCCGCCGCCCGACGAGCGCTCGTGCCGCGCCGCATCAAAGGACAAGAAGCGCCCAGTCAGCCTCGCGACATCACCGAAGCCCGCGACGCGCTTCTCCACAGTGGCCGCTTCGTGCATCAGAAGCGAGAGCGGGAGCGGCAGCGGGAGCGGCAGCGGGAGGCCAACACGGGCGAGAAGCGCGTCGCGTCGCGTGTTGCAGGTCGAAGGGGAAGTCACGAAGGGGGACGCGAAGTTCGTCCAGGCAGCAGGAACCCGGATCAGCAGTCGTCGCCATTTGTCTTCAGCAAGAGACGAAAACTCGTCCACAACTCCTCATCTACCTCGACATCATCGCCATCGCCATCGCCATCGCCGTCGCCGTCTGCGTCGCCGTCGACAAGATCGCAGCATCATCCTCGCGCTCGCAGCAGATCAGCAGATTCGTTCCGTCTTCCTACTCCGCGCGGTGACGGCACTGACACCGCCGCCGACGAGGTCATCGCCAACGTCGCCGACGAGGTCATCAACGACGCCGACGAGGTCATCAACGACGCCAACGAGGTCATCCACGACGCCGACGAGGTCATCACCAACGCCGACGAGGTCATCACCAACGACCAGCCTGAAGACATCGAGGCGACAGGAGACGTCTCAGCCGACGACACCTCGCAACTCAGCATTGAGCTTGCCCGCGGCCACCGCCAGGGCCGCCGGATCACCGACCGCAGCAGCATCCATGTGCTGGACTCGCCCAGTCAGGATGATGACTCACTTCTAAGCCTCAGACCCCCATCATCTGAGAAGGATTCGCGTCTGAGCATCGACCATGTCCTGACTGAGAGGGATACCACGGCTGATGAGAGGCGCGAAGAAGCAGTGGGAAGAATAGTCGCGACGAGCCCCGAGCAGGACGTCTCCATCACGGTCAACCTTGACCTGCCAGCTTCACCCAGAATCGACAGTCCTCTAGCAGTACTCGCAGACACACCCGGCCCAACTGCCCACAACGCTACGGCCATCAGTCCGACGACATCCGTTGCCAAGGAGATAGACGTCCTCGCCAGGAGTGGAGCAGCGACTGCGGAAGCTTCACCTGCGGCAGTGATGAAGCATCCTTCAGCCGGTCCCGAAGCCACTCTCGGATATGCTATGGCTTCGGTGCAGCCTGGCACGTGGCTCTCGAGCACCGCTATTCACTATATCCTCACGCTGCTCAACCCGGACCCGTGCCGCCTGCTTGTCGTAGATGGCGCAGCGATCGACAGCAGCGGTCGCCCGCTGCGCAAGCTGAGAAGTCTGAAGCCAAAGCACGAATGCATTGCCGCGCCTGTCCTCGTGTCCGACAACCACTGGGTCGTCGCTATTATTGGCGTCTCGAGCCGGAAGGTCCAAATTTTCGATCCCCTCGATTCTGCCGCTACTCGTAGCCGGCTTTGGCGTCTGATCGAACCCTTCCTACAGCAGCTACATTGGCCTGATGGCGCCGGTATAGATCCTTCGCTTCCGTGGACCTTGGAGAACCCGACAGATATTCCTCTCAAGCAGCGAAATACCTTCGACTGCGGCGTATACTGTATTGTTGCTGTGCTTCTAACATGGATTGAGCGTCCCATGCCTTCCGATATCGACTGTGTGGCCTGGCGGAGGGCGTTCGCCGTGATATTGCACCATCTCCAACAACGGGAAGCCTCTGAAGCGACAGCCGATGCACACGCCGGCTTGGTCGACTTTCATCAATGGTATGCAAGTCTGGGCTGCGGTGGTAGTCAGACTGGAAACAGTCTTGGCAATCTGGTCAATCCTACAACCGCTCAGCTCCGCGACATTCTGACAGAGGCGTATAAAGTGGAGATACTGTGTTATACGTCCGAAGAAGAGCGCGCCATCTCTGTCGCTGCAGCTCAGGAAGAAGTATGCTCTGTTATAGCGGCCTTGTATAGCTGGGCACAGAGAAAGCTGGAAGTCGTTACGTCGCTCATAGAACAACTGTCCCGGGATTACGGCGTCACTTTGCAGGATGCTTCGGTTCTCGAATATCGACATGTGCCCACGATGCAAGCTTGCCTTGCACATCTACAAGAAGAGCGCCAGGAGGTGCAGGCTGTACAGGAGACTGCGCGGCAAAAGGCTACCAGCGTGAGACGGGAGTGGAGGAATTGGCATCTCAAAAGAGCAAACGAGCTATCAAAGTGATATGTCTCCTACATGTATATATGGATGTACATGCATAACAGGAGTGCCAATTTGGGGCCGAGGGCGGTCCATAATCCACGCAGGAGAATAATCTACCTCATGATGGAATGCTGCTGCTCAGCCAGGTATCAGCTGCGAACCACCGGCTGAGGTTGGAGTACCTAGTAGAGTTCTGCGGTGTCATGCTTCGCGTAGACATGGTAGATTGACGAGACTGCGACCCAACACGTGTGTTGACAGGAGAAAGTCTGCGATGTTACGCTCGAGGTGGACGTGAAGATGGATCGAGGAACGCCTCCTGAACGACCAGCTGGGGTTGGAGCAGAAGGGGGCATAGATGCATTTCGCAGAATTATATCCTCAGCGGCATGGTCGTCATATGCATGCTGTTGCTTGATGTCGAAGTGTCTCGTCTTGCCAGGTGAGAGCTGGGAGCCGCTGTCTAGGGTAGAAGGAGAAGCCAGAGTCTGCAAACGATTGCAGTCCAGTACTAGGTGTCGTGGCGGAGTGGCCAGACGGAGGCAAAGCAGCAGTCGATCGGAGCGGAAGCGGTCAATCTGCCAGACATGCATGTCGACCGGCCTTTGCGATCGATGGATGTCAACCCGAACCACTGGAGCCCACCGCCATTGTCGCAGTGCTAGAACCCAAGACCTTACCAACAAGACGTTCCCAGAGGCGGAGGAAAAGGGGAGGTGGATAGGTGTCGCAGCCAAGACCACCACCGGCGTGAGGACCGGACTTGGAATCAGGAAATGTGTTCATCGCCCACTGGCGCCTGGATAGTCGCCTGACGTAGGGCTTCAGGATCGTTCGAGTGGAATTGATTTGGGGAATCCAAGTGGAGTTGATGGTGTTCATGAGTCGTGGGATGGCGGTGTGGTCCAAGGTCATGGTCCTGTTCTGAGGTCTTTGTAAGTGGCGGTTCCCGGGCAGGAGGAAACAGGAGTCGGAGTTCGACGAGCCGGACGTGGGTAGAGAGCGGTGCTAGAGAGGAGAGGAAGTCGTCTGGACTGGTGTCGATGAGTGTGGCCAGGCTCTCGGAGATCAAGGAGAGCTCGGCGTGCGGAATATTGCTTCTGGTGGGCGTGGCATACGTGATGCTGTCGAGAAGTCGCCACATCTCGCTCTCTATGTCGTGCACTTGCGGGGCCAGGACGGGGGAGGTGGAGGTGGAGGTGGCAGAGGTGGCAGAGGCGGTGGAGGAGATGGAGAGGGAGATCCATCCTTATCTCCATCTTCGTCTTCACTTCCATCTCCATCTCCATCTTCATCTTCACTCCCATCTTCACTGAATCGATGATGCCTTGAATGAAGCCATGTCTTCTCTAGATCCATGTCTCTCTCAAGATCAAGACCTACCCGATATGAACCACATGTGCCTCATCGACCCAAAGGGTGCCCACGCTGTCGCCAGAGATAGTATATCAACTTGAGGTCCTTGTTTTTCGCACCTGAACATCCTCGCTCTCCCTCACTGCTCACACTTCTCTTTTAACAAAAAGGAACCAAGAGGAACTAACAACAACGAACAAGAACGAACTAAAACAGCCCGACGACGGTGTTCAATAGATATTGCCGGCTAGAAGATGTACCCTCCTCTACTTCTACTTTACTCTACCTCGCGTAGTAGCACTTACGATCGCTGTTATAAGAGTAATAAAGTTAATAAAGAGGTCTATATACTATAAGGCTTATTAAGGTAATAACCCCCCTTAGCTAATCTAAGCTATATTAGCTAATCTCTATAGTCCCTACCTTATAATAAATGCCCCTTTTAAAAGTAATTATATACTATAGACCTATAATTAATATAAGGTCCTCGTTTCTAGCTTTAGTAGTATCGATCTTAAGTCCGTATTCCTATATAGTAATAGGGTGCTTTATAGAGAGCTATAAGTATTACGGAAAAGGTATAGCTAAACCTAGTCCTAGTACTAGTACCCCGAAGCCTTAGTTAACCTATTAGGTTCCTTTAAGCGCTTTCCTTCCTAGTATTCGCTTCTTCTTCTATAGAGTAGCCGTTTGCCTTAGCTATTAACGAGGTATACTATCGTCTATAGTTGTAGCTACTCGTCTATAACGTCTTATACTTATCCGCTTATACTAGTTAAAAATATATTATAGCTACTCCTACTATATACCTACTTACGCTAACTAACCTAGGAAGTATACGAGCTCGTAACGTTCAAAACTACTAGTCTTCCTCTAAGAGATAGTTTTTTTATTATTATTTTAGTCTTAACTAAAGCTCGCTATAAAGAGGGTAAAGAGGTTAATAATTCTACGTATATTCTAAAGGAATAGCTAAAGTATACCTTATATACTAAGTAATTATATTACTTAGTACGTACTAGTATATACCTGCATAGTAATTAATATATACCGGGTTTTAAGAAAGAATCCTATTACTCTAAAGTACTCCTTATATCTATTTATTATCGTCCTATTATATTCGTTATTATTAGCTTATACTTTCCCTCTTCTATATTCCTATTTAGGTACTACTCTCTCGTCGCTATACCTGTCTTCTTAAGGAAGAGTAGGATGTCTTTTAGGTCTTTCTCTATAATAGGGGCAAGCATTCTTTCTAGTATATAGGATCTCGGCCCTAGGCTATAGTATTCCGGGCACTCTAGGATAAGGTATTTAACCGTTTCCTTATTCCCTCTCCCGTACCTATAGTCTGTTTACTTTCATTTCCCTATCTTTGCAAGGTAGTCTTCTAGGTATATATAGCCTAATAGGATTCTATAAAAGGCGCTAGTTATTTGTCTCTTCCCTTCTACTTTTAACTCTGTAAGTAGGATTCCTAGGAATTAAAATAAGCAGCTATTTGGGTTATTGTTTGTCTTTTGCCTTTTGTCTTCCTCTTTGTAGAATTTTCTAACCTAGACTTTATTAACTATCCTTTAGATCTCTTTCTTTTAGTAGTCTTTTCCTCCTACTTCCTTGAGGTAGTTAAGCCTCTTTTATATATCTCCTACACTTATTCTTCTCCTTTCTCGTATTCCTATAAATCTACTACGCTCTGTCCTAAGAGTAGGGGTATCTTACGGAGTATCTTCTTTACTAGGTAGGCCCTACTAAGTTTAGGAAGCCTCTACGCGTACTATACTAAGAGGCATTCTAGTCTTATATTTAGAGGAGGAAGATTCGCTTCCATCTCTAGTAGTATATTCGTAGCTATATAGAAGACTCCTAGGAACCTTTTTACTACCTTATTCTATAAGCTCTATAGCGCTTAGATATTCTTCTTTAATTTTTACTATTCTAGGGAGCAGTAGTCTCCTATAGTGTTAATATAGGCCTTATAAAGGTAGTATAGTACTTTTATTAAAAGACCTTTCTCTATATTCGCTAGCCTTTCTATCCTTATAAAAGAGGCCTGCGCCTATACTACTTGTATACAGATATATTCTTTAAAAGAAAGTTAAGAGTCGAACTATACTCCTAGCTATTAGACAGCTTTTATTGGTAGTCTAATAGTCTCTCTAAAGGGAATTATAATAGAGGAGTCGCACCCCTTTGCCTTTGAAAAGTAAATAAGTTCTATCTTTGCTAGATTAAAGGCAATCGTACTTTGTTAACCTAGAAAGTAATCCTCTCTACTTCTCTCTATAGTATTTAACGTAGTTCTTTAGGCTTATTAAGGACGTTCCTAGCCCTATATCGTTAATATATAATAAGGGCAAGAGGTCTCTTAGAGGGGAGAAGATATTATATATATATATATTAGGAAACGTATTAGCAAGATAGGGCTACCTTATAGGATACCGATATCTATATTCTGAAACTCTTAGATCTGTCTATCAAAACGTAGTTATAGGCGTCTATTACTAAGAAAGGATTATACCTACTTTACTAGACTATATTGAAGCCTTAGCTTAGTTATTATCCTTAGGAGTCTATTCTTTGCAACGTAGTTAAAGGCGCCTTTTATATCTAGAAAGACTATCGAGGTCTTCTTTTTCTTTTCTCTTAATCTCTATTATTAGGATTGTCGCTACTTCTATTACTAACTTTGCCCTATGTCCTCCTATCTACGAGCCGTTTAGGAGCGGGTATTTCTCTACTATTAGGCTTAGCCTCTTTGCTAGTATCCTCTTACTTACTTTCCTAACGCAGTTTAGGAGTAAAGTTACTCTATATACCTTTAGGATAGAATAGTCTAGCTTTCCTAGCTTTATAAGTACTGTACCTGTAGCTTCTCTCTATACTCTCAGGTAGTCTCCTTTGCTAATAAGTTAGCTAAATAGCCTATAGAATACGTCTAGTATAGCTATATACGCTTTTAAAATAACTAGCTATATAATGCCGTTAGGCCTAGGTATCTTGCCTTTTACCTTACTAGTAGTATAAGCTACCTTAAGTTCTTCTCTCTATAGAGTATCCTACTCCTACTAGTTTCTATCGCAAGAAAGCTAGTTAGTAGGTAGCTGTCAGGACTTATGCCTAACAGGAACAGGTCTCGGGTATAGACTACCTATACCTAGCCTAGAAGACCTAGGATAGCCCAGGATAGGCTACCTTAGCCTATACGCGTCCTCGTATCCTAGAGTGAGGCGGTTAAGCCCTATAACGGGATATAGCAGCCTATTACTCCGGGACCCGGATATAGATATATCCTAATCCAAGGGAGAGGAACGATCTAGATAAAAAGAGATATCTCTCGAATCCTCT
>KZ105409.1:0-17564 GCA_000504405.2 Mycosphaerella sp. Ston1
CACCTCCTCCTCTCCTCCTCAGTACTCTTGGCCCACACCACCAATCGCGGGGCATTACTCTTAGGCAGCTCTGCCCTCTTGGAGCACCTGCTCCTCTCCTCCTTAGTACTCTTAGCCCACACCACCAATCGCGGGGCATTACTCTTAGGCAGCTCTGCCCTCTTGGAGCCCGCGGCTCCTCTCGTAGCCGCTGAAATCATACTGATCTGGTGGACACCTCCTTCTGCCCTAGTAAGGCCTTTCTGGGGGAGTAGGCAGTTGGTCTTAGGGTAGATAAGGGCAGGTAGTAGTAGCGCTTATTGCTGCTGCGGCTGCAGGCTTATCTCCTGGTCGATTAATCGAGTTGTTAGCGCACTGACTGATATAATACTGGCGTAGTAGAACGGATCGTATTGGAGATAACTTATACACTACTAATCGCGGGGCATTACTCTTCGGCAGCTCTGCCCTCTTAGAGCCCGCGGCTGCTCTCGTAGCCGCTGAAATCATACTGATCTGGTGGACACCTCCTTCTGCCCTGGTAAGGTCTTTCTAGGGGAGCAGGCAGTTAGTCTTAGGGTGGATGAGGGCAGGTAGTAGTAGCGCTTGTTGCTGTTGTTGCTGCTGCGGCTGCAGGCTCATCTCCTAGTCGATCAATCGAGCTTTTGGCGCACTAACTGATATAATACTAGCGTAGTAGAACGGAGCGTATTGGAGATGACTTACGGCGGCGTTGTCGTTGTTGGTGCTGTGTGTGGAAAAACGGAAACGTAGTGGACAGATAGACACTGGCGACGAATTCACATTGACCAATATGCAGAGCTTGTTTCAGAATGACTATGACTACATTACTTCATTATGCTTGGAACTGACCGTATTGTCGTTTGAAGTCTTGTTGGGTTACTATAGACACTAACTATATCTACGGTCCATGAGGTATGCACCCACCGCCGCTGTTGGCTGTGACATCAATTGGATGGGTGCTGATCAACGGACAGTATAAAGCCTGCTGCGTCAGCCATGGGTGGAATTGAAGACGACGTGCAGTGCTCGGGCGGCCAAGCTTTGTGCGCTGGTAATCATACTTGGAAAATGCAGATTCTTCCATCCGCTTCTCCTTCTACTTCTCGATATCGACAACAACATCCACTACTGCGCCATTACAGCTATGCCCAACCCACAGAAGCACAAGGTGTAAGTATCAGCCCGCTTCACATACCGCTCCGACTGCAGTCGTCAATCAATCCCGCCGCATCGTCGCTCTCACGCCATCATCATCGTTCATCAGTAGAAGCGACAGCGTTCACCGCCAGGAGACCGCTGCACCTTATGGACAGCATATATGATGATTTGTCCGTACTTTCGATGGATTGACTGCTGACAGTTAGCAGAAGCATCTCACTCAAATCACCGTCACCTCTCTGTCCGCTGGCATCATTTCACTACAAGATCTTTCGTTCCTCGCGCCATGCACCTCCGTCTCACGACGTGATCAGGCCTCAACCTTCTGGCTCCACACCCTATCACCGATTCCCATCACGGCGCCCCTTTCTTGGTTCACGAGATCAAAGCTGCGCAAAGCACATATTCTGACACGCGACAGGGCTTGCGGACTCTGACTTTCAGGGGAGAACACAAAGTTATGAGCTGCTTATGTGTCCCGTCACCAAATCGGACTGTGCAAAAGTACCCGCGGTGCTGGGGTCCGGCAAGTGAGTCCACATCTTCCCGAAAACTCCTTTCATACCAGAAACTGATCTCTTTCACAACAGTGTCGCGGACTGCGCCGCGCAGGGTGGGATTGGAGGTCGCGCTGGACACTGTAGTTACCTACATAGCTGCTTTGTCTGCCGCGTGATCTGCCAATCCTGGCGTCTCGCCGGACACTGTAGTCACCTAGCTGCAGGGGCGCGGTTGTGGAGCTCAGACGGGGTGCCACGACCGGTCTATGCAGATGGTCCAAATCAGCACCCAGGCGAGGCGGAACGCATCGGCAACTTCAGGAGACGTGATGCGCGTTTTCAGCAGGAGCTTGCATCCGGCGACCAGGACTATGAGACTCGTATGGACACCAACGACATTCTGGAGTGCAAGATTGGCATCGATGCAGGCAAAAGCAGACGCTGGCCGCGAAGGATCGCTGCTTGCGAGTTCCGCCTGTGATTCGGAACCTGGTGGTTGGTGCAATCAGCGTAAGTCATACCCATGCCTTATGACCTCTAACACTGCATCACATACGCTCCTTGAGGTTACAAGATCCCTGATTCCTCTTGGTACCGCACTGCTGGCTCTCACTTGAGCAGGCGCGATCTGCCTACGACATCCACTTCAGTCATCTTTGCCCCTTACTCCGTTCAATTCCGTTCACTTGCTGATTAGAGATCCACCACCAGACACAATCCTGCTACAACGCATCGAAAGCGGCCATTGTACAATTTACCCTAATCGTTGGATGCCGAGCGATCGATGTCGAAATGCTGGAAGCAGGCCACCTACCCACAGTACTCGGCACCAGTGACAGCAAGTTGTGATCACGGAAAGATATATCTCGAGCGGCCAATCGTTGACCTGGTTATATTCCTCAGGGGTTGATCCCGCTGCGGTGCTCCTTCAGTTGATCAGCATCACACGTTGAGCTCCCTTGAGGAGGAACGAGCCTTTCAAGAGCGAGCAAGAGCACTCGCTGCTCAGCTAACTACCCGCCCTACGCGCATCAGAAGACGTACCACTACTTCAACACGACCAGCACAAGCTCGACAGGACGGTTAGACGTCCATGCTAGGTTCCTTACAAGACAGCCAGACGTCCTCGCAAGGTACTTCACAGGACAGCCAGACGCCTACGCAGAGCGGGTTACAGACACTAGCTACAGAAGAGATAGAACGAGCAGATATGGTCAATTTCTCGCTGGCTCAAATCACCGCCATTGTCACCCAGTCCATGGCGGCGATGCGGGACATAGCGCCTCCGGAGGCGGAATGGACGTTGTCCATCAAGGACATTCTATAGCTCTACTCGTTAATTCGTACTGTACTGCGACTGATCTCGTACCTTGAATCGTTGTTTCCGCCGTTATACTATTTCTGTCTAGGAGATATTGTCCATGCCGACACAGCGGTAGCTCCCACCGATCTCGTAGGCAGCATAGAGCGTGGAGCACGCCATGGTGGGAATGATTCCAATTGTCTTGGCGGTGGGTTGTTTATGTGATGTTACGAGCAGTGGCTATATCGACGAATTTAAGTCTCAATTCTCACGCCGCCCTCTTCTCGCTCGCTCACTCACTCACTGACCACGCTCACCACCCACCAGCATTGCCGCAACGACAGAACGACAGCCATCAGAAGCAATGCCGGCTCACATCGCATCGCTGGTCAGCGGTATCCTCGCCTTCCACGCCAAAGACGTCGGGGCCCTTGGACCAGCCGTGTGGAAGATCTTGCAGTTTCTGAATGATCGGAAATGGTTCGAGCTAGAGGAGACTCTAAGTATAGCGGAGCCATACGTACGGGATGTGCAGATGGAGTACCTGGTATCTCTCTTCGATAAGGTGCTCTTCAACGGCGCTGTGGGTCCCATTCATGTCGTTTGGGATCCCGCACTGCTGACGGAGAGTGGCCATGTCGGGTTTTGCCGGCGAAATGTCAATGGAGAGACTGAGATAATCGTTGATCCAAAGCCTCCTGGCGAGTCCGTTGCGGCGAGAGCCGAGAGTGTCATAGGTACACTCTTACATGAGTGCGTCCACGCTGTCTTCATGCAGTCGTGCGGCGATCCTCGCTCACCATATAAGGACTGCTTGGTCTACATAGGCATCACTGGCCACGGCCCCGCTTGGTCGTTTTTGGCAGACGCAGTCGAGAAACGGGCGAGGAGACTAATCTGGCCAGAGATCAACATCCAGCTGGCCGTTGCCCAACACATGGAGACGGAACTTGTAAGTTACACCATATCCCATACACTGACTTCCATCGCTCTGGAATCGACTGTGGCCTCCGGAGCGCAAACACGTCAGTGTGGCAGGAATCCGTGGATCGGAAGCTCATTCCCTGTGCCTGGACCAGCCTGCTTGTCGTTACTGCGAGTGGCCACTTGTCAGAAGACTGGAGGGAGAATGCGGAAATAGGCCTCTAAATGACGTGAAAAACCGAAAACACATACCCACCACCACTCTCTTCATTTCGGCAAGCACTGCGCTCTTCACGCTGCAACCGTGCCAGCGAGGCATGTTGTTCCTAGAGGCCATCCTCGACCAAACCTTCTAGCCAAGACCCGGAATTTGTCGCGAGAACGTAATCCACAGTACCTCTCCGAGGATTCGGCCTACACGCTCCTGTGATCGCGACCGTTGCAGGATTGCCCCTCGTCCCCACTCGACAGAGGCTCTGCCTTGAGCTCTATGCCGGTCACGGGTGACACGTAGGGCCCATCACGTTTCAATGGGAGCCTCAGCGCGACCAAATAAGATATTCAGAGTCTGCAAAGCAAAACTGGTGAAACCAGCACTACGCCCTTTCCAAGGAACCAGTTCATAAGTCGCTCCCGGGATTTCCCAACACCAATGCAGGAGATTGCGCCTATTCAAAAGCCTGCAATGTACAGCCAAAAGATGTACATGTTTGTGAGTCACAGGAAACCTGGACAGCAGCTCTTATTGAAATCCGGCAACAAACCATGCGTTCGCAGTTGGAAGCATAGGAGAACGGCAAGACACAGCCATAACATGTGTTGCGAAGAGTCCGAGCCCAAGTATGGTTCTCAGGCTGCAGACTTCCGCCGCCGGCATCTACAACCCGACAGATTCTCAGGGGTTGCAGCTGTAATTCCAGCGAACCTCCAGTTTCTATCCGCTGCCTTGTGACCTTCTGCACACGTCGGTCACGATAATGCCCGCTTGGTGCCGACAACTTCGCAACCAGCAGAGTATGGTTTGCAGAGCTGTAAGCGCAGACATCTTCGCGTGCCGCTCCGACGCAGAAGAAACATCCTCGAACCACGCGAGTCTTGTGATCTCAAACGACATGTTCCAATTACTCTTTCTCTCTCTCCTGGTCTCAAACCGGAACTCGTATACGATTAGCGCCCGGTCCTCTTCGACATCTCCAACTCTTCAGACTATGGAATGTCAAGTTGCCGAACCTTACGTATGGCCAAGCGGTGGTGCATCTCCGACGAGCCTCTTATAGGTCTCTGCTTCAAGCCTGTTGCCGACTACGCCCCCACTGCCGTGGGCTATATCGAACCAGCTAGTCGTAGAGCCGACATTCCTATCCTGGATATCTGGCACCTGTCTCCTGGAAGCATAGAGTGGACTGCGCTGTAGAAGTCTCAACGTGTGTGGGATGAATATGCTAACTTTCGTGGAAACAGCACAAGATGAAGTCGGCCCTTTCCGCCCTCGGGTACCTCGGGCCATAGACGGGCGCGTCTTCTCGGGCCCGCAATATGTCGCGTCGTCCCTCTCTCTACATCAACATGGCGCATGGCGCTGTTGTGATTGTCTCGTCCTCGCCGCCGCCGCCGCCGTCGCAGCCATTCCGCCATCCATCCCAGACCCCGCCGCAGAAACAGACCAACACCACCACTACCGACTCATCTTCCCCCGGTCTGCCCACTCTCTCCTCCCTCTTCACCAGACATCCCGTTGGCCACGCCACTAGCTTGACGACTGCTGCAAGTCTATCAATCTCAGATCGATCCGAAGCGCAGAAAAATGGCACAAAAACAGATCAGGACAGAGCTGGAAATCTCCCGAATGACAATAAGGCAGCAACATTGCCGAAGAAGGAGCAGGCAAAACCCGCACGAGAGAGGAAGAAGTCACAGAGGCCATTAGCAAAATCAGCATCATTAGTACTGAACTCCGATGATCTTGCCTCTACACAATTTGCAGGTCTGAACGCTACCCAAGTCCAGGGGAAAAGACATGAAGATGCGCCCGAGAAGCCCAAGCGAGCACCCAGGAAGAGCAAAAGGTCTGATGAAGAGCCAGCATCCAAGAAGCAGATTAGGAAAAAGACCGCCAAGCAGTCTACCTACTTTGAGCAACCAGCGGTGCATCAAGAAGACTCTACAACTGGATCAAACATCGCAACCAACACATCTGTGCCCTGTCTTTCTGAACCTGAAGCCACACCCATCCAAGCACATCGACGTAGGTTGAGCTGGACTCCGGCAAAAAACACGATTTCTGCATCGGTGAATGTTCGACCAGAGACTCCAGACTTTGTGGGTTCTGGTAACGACGAACGGCCAGCTCTGTCACTTGCAGCTGTACTCGGAGATCTCGCATATGCCAAGAACGACACCACAACCTCTCAAAGATCTGCTTCAGGCGAGGCACTGCTCAAACGCCGACGTATCGAGCTTACCGACGAAGCGACAGTGGCAGTGAAACCACGAAAGCATTCAGAGCCTGCTCCAGTGAAGCCCAAAGAGAAGGTGAAAAAGGCGAAGCTACCAAAGAAGAAACCACAGACGATCACCGAGATTGCGACAAAAGCATATAGATCCGAAGAGACTACTGTAGCTCCGCGAGCAACAGTGTCATCCTTCTTTGCAGCACAGGATGAAGACAGCAGCCGAGCTCCACCCGCAATGCACGCTGACGAGACAACTGTGAAGTCGAAGAAGCCTCGAAAGCCACGAGAAAAGAAACCCGGTGATGATGTAAAGGATGCAAACACCAAAAAGGCTGCGAAACCCAAAGCGAAAGTGAAAGTTCGTTTCAACGAAGACGACCGTTTCGGAGAGCTGTACGAGCCAGAGAAAGCGCGCCTCCAAGAAAAACAGCAGGACTTTCTGTTCGGCACGTCGAGCCAGCTTGGTACAACAGAGTCGCCAACCTTCATCAGACATATGCAACTTGCATTGAGCGAGTCCGAGGTCATGTCAACAGAGCATGCTAACGTCAGTCCGGCTCGGAAGAGCTACATCAGAGTTCCGACCGCACCGCATGGTACATCGTTATCCTGCGGGCAAGCGACGCGAGAACTGTGGTGTTCAGCTGCTAGAGATCATGAGAACGAAGTGCTTGCCGTGGAAGACAGACCCCCCGCGAAGAACGCTCTTTCCGATCATGCGCCACGACGAGTTCAATCGGGCTTGCAATCCCCAATCGAAGCTGAGTTGACAAAACCTCAGTGTCTGAAGATGTCTGCGCCAATGAGTTTACCAGTTGATGATCGAATTGGGAAACTTGTGGACGAAAACCTACCAGAGCAGGCTGAGACTGATATAGTAGACTTGTGCTACACATCGCCTATTGCGGCTATCGACGCAGCGGAACCACCACCTGCACCGCTTCTGACAGAAGAGCTGCCCGGGGACCCTGCATCACCTATGGCGGCTGATATACCGTCCTGTGCTCCGCATGTTCTCTCGGATGAGGATTGGATGATGCTAAGAAGTGCCGACTCCAGCCCAGACGTGCCGTTAGGCAGACGTGAAGGTATCCAAGCACCAGTGTTGACGTCAGTGCCGCAGCTCAAACGTTTTGCTACTTCGCCAATACGAGACAGGTCTGCACTGCAAGCACTGGACGCCAATGTCTCTCCACAAATGCGTACATCTCCGCACAAAGCATTTTTGCTGAAGGCATTGCGTCCATTGAGCACAACCCCAGGCCAGAAGAGTTCGAGAACACACCCAAAGAAGGCCGCGAAAGCTGGCAACGACGCAGTACATGGCAGGTCATCAGAGCATGGACTCAAATTTTGCAGTCCGAACGCCGACCCGGAATCGCAACCTCTGCCTCAGGTCTATCGGCATAGTCCAAGCAAGATCTTCTCAGCCTCCCAGCCAATCGTATCGTCAGACTTTATCAACATCGACGAGATCTCTGACTCGGAGCCTCCCAATACTCCCTCGCCTCCCCGAAGACGAGCTACCTCGACGCCGCCCACGCTCCGTACTCTCGACTTAGAAGTCGTAGCGTCGCCTTCAGTAAAAGCTAAATCCAAGTCCAAGAAGACTACTGAGCCCAAGGATACGTCGACGCCTGCTCTAGCGAGTTCGAAGCTCAAACCTGACGATGCTACATGGATTGGCGTCATGTCTACACTGTTCCCACAGATTACAGCGACAGTCAAGTCTACAGCCCCAAGCAACGACATGGCAAAGCCTACCTGGTACGAGAAGATACTGTTGTACGACCCAATTGTGCTGGAAGACCTTACAGCTTGGTTGAACGAAAAAGGTGTGCGGGTGGAGACGAAGAAAGTCAAGGCTAGGCCGAAGGTCAAAGCCAAAAAGAAGAAGAAGAAAGACGCCCAGTTGGAGTTGGAACCAATTGAACAGCCACCTGATGATGTGGATGATGAGTATGAAACTGTGCGAGAAGCTCTGAAGCCCTGGATGGTACAAAGGTGGTGTGAGGACAAGAGCATTTGCTGTCTGTGGAAGGAAGGCTTGAGAGGTGGTGTCAGGACACGGTATTAGACTACATGTAATCAAGCACGATACCACATGAAACGTTCTTGCACTCCGCACATACCGCAACGACCACAGCAGTGAATTTCCAAGCAGCATAGCACTCAATTTGCCCACGACCCCTCGAGGAGCCAGCCTATCTCCTCAACAACAGCAACACTCGTCGTATAGATGTCCCACCCAGTCGGTAGTAGTATAGCATGAAGCTCATCTATGACGAAATTCGCTAACAACGACACTGCAAGGCCCATGCTCGATAGACGACTTCTTTCCCTCCTCCTCCTCCTCCTCCCCCCTTTCTCTCTCTCTCAATGTCGTTTTTACCGAATTTTTGAGTCTTGTTTTCTCTAACAGGTTCCCTCCAAGGCTAGACTAAAGTAAGAAAAGCTTCTCGCTCTAGAAGGGATGCAAAAAGGGTGAGTAATCTGTTCTGTTCTGTTCTGTTGATTAAAAATGGTATTTTGAAGAAAAGTGTAGGTTAATAAGGTAAGAGACTTTTTATTCTGGAGCGTCTTATAGATACATGTCCCCCGGGTATCTAGATATATCTATCATGAAGTAGCGCAGAAAGAACAAGAAGATAAAGAAGAAATATAGATTTTTTTTTATTATCGGCCAACGATTTTCAGCTCAATAGTTCGTAAAACGACATATGACGAAGCAGCAAATGCAAAACCGAGCTCGAAACCCACATCGCCGCCGAAAGGAGCTTCGCCTGCTGTGAGAGCAATGGGGCCGACGAACCAGGCTTGGCTCATTCCGCAGACCATGCCCGCGACACCGCAGCAGAAAGCGCCAATAGCGGCGAATCCGGGCGGGAGGAGGTGGGGTTGGTCGTAGAGATCGGGGTTGTAGCCGGAGAAACCACGCTTGAAGACGAAGTGGTCGGTGAGAGAGATTCCCTCGTAAATGGCCAGCCAGTAGCCGATGAAGTTCATGAAGTTTTCCAGGACGGTTTCGAAGTTGCTGTAGCCCGGGATGGCAATGGCGATGTAGACGCCGGTGGCGATGCCGGTCCAGATGAAGCGCGGCACGCGCTGGGCGTAGCGAGAGAGGACTTGCACGGTGAGGGCCACGGAGTAGATGTTGGGGCAGTTGTTGGCGATGATGGAGAGAGCGAGGATCACGAGGCAGAATTTGCCGAATGTTCCGAGGTGGTAGATGAGCACGGCGCCGAGCAGACCTCCTGTGCCGGATGTCTGGTAGCCGATATCGTAGCGGTTGCCGTCCTCGAATTCGAACGAGGTGGCGCTCATGATGGCAATGGCGAGCATCTCGGTGAAGAGGAGGGGGATGATGAGTCCGAGCCACGTCCAGAAGAACACTTTGCGGCGCGACTGGGCTGCTGGCTGGTAGACGGTGTAGTCGGCAGCGTAGGACGTCCAACCCGTGGCGAAGCCGTACACGACTGCGCCAAAGGAGAGGACGTTCCCCATCTCCGCCTTACCGGTTTCCCAGGGAATGTTGACGAAATCTCCGCTGTGTGCAAACACTCCCAGGGTGATGAGGAAGATGATGGCAGCGGGGATCCAGGACCAGAACTCGTATGCGTGCACGACTTTGTAGCCAAACGTGCAGACGAGGAACGTGCAAAACGCAATGATCAGAATGCCCGCAAAGCCGGGGACGTCCGAGTTGACGGTGTGAAGCAGCTCCGCGCCCACGATCGAGTTGACGGATGACCAGCCAATGCACGCCAGCACGTTGAAGACGGCGATCAACTTGACGCCCCACCAGCCGAACCAGAAGCGCGAGAGCACCATTTGACGGAGGCCGAATTTCGGTCCAAAGGTCGAGAAGTAGCAGACGGGCGTGATGCCGACGAGGTTGAAGAACAGGCAGGCCAGCATCGCATCGGCGACGCCCAGGTAGAACAGCGACTTGGCCAGGATCCCAATGGCGAAGGAGGAGACGACCATGTTGGCAGAGAGCCACTGCAGATTGTTGTGTTAGAGCATGATGCACTCCTCACTCACTCGTAGCTGAGACTACTAGTTGTATGCATAAGGTAGGTTAAGGTACATACCATTGTCGCAACGTTAAGGAGTGCCTTGAAGCCATCGTCCGTCCGCTCGTTCTCAGGCACTCGTTCAATGCCTCGTTGCTCGACGTTCAACTTGCCCGCCAACCGCTGCACTTTGGCATACCAGCCATCGCCATATTCGAAGCTTTCGCCGGGCACAGCTCCATCCGTGTATGAAATGCTCGACCTCTTCTCTCCTCCACTGTGTGCACTGCCGGCATCGACGACTCCTCCCGTCTTTTCCACATCGTGGCCGTAGTCGTCTCTAGGCATCGTTTGAGATTCACCACTCTGGCCAGGCAAAAAGATGCCACACGTGCTGACTGAGTGGTATAGAACTATGCTACAATGAAAGCCGATGTGACAACAAAGGAGTAACTAACTAACACACGGAGACCGGATGGATGCTCCAAGCACTAATAAAGGCACCTTTTTCACATCGACTTGCACACAGCGAACACGCGAGTCCCGCCGCATGTCGCCGAGCATCCTGGGTCCAGGTCGCCACGATACTGATAAGCCGGAGACCATACCAGGAGTAGTGCGGCTGACATGGTTCTCGCATCCCACGAGGCGCAGAAGATGGGCCGACCACTTGAAATAATTAGTTCTAGGTGAGTGAAGTCCCACACCGACGACACCGACGACACCATCATCATCATCATCATCATCATCAACTGACAACCCTCGCCTCGCCACGCCACGCCAAGGCTCGTCAAGGATGCTTATCTGCATTCTCTGTGCACTCAAGCCTTCTGGATCCAACTTGGCCAGCACTAGTGCGCCACGACCACGTTGTGCGGCTTGCTATGCTAGGCTAGATCTAGGCCTAGACTTGTACTCTACACAAACCAGAGGAGGTCTCCCAACAAAGAACTGTTACACCCCCTACCATGCTGTAGCAGACAGGCACAGACAGACAAACAGAAAGAAAGAAAGAAGGCAAGCTAGAGAGATAAGCAATATACCCAATAAACAAGCACGAGGTAGTTCTACAACTGCAACTACAACTACCAACTAACAACGGCAAAATTCTCGTCCTCGTCCTCGTCCAGTGTGGCGACCGACTCGAAGCTTACCTTATTATTCTAGTTCTAACCGAGTTAGGCCTGAGGTCCGTCCGTCCCGTCTGCCTCGCTCGCTATAATTATTTTCTATTCTTCAGACTTCCGTATTCTCTTCTCTACCTTATTTACCCTACGGCCTACGGACGTGCATCTTGAGAAATATTTTACATATGTATAAAGATCAGGTAGGTATTCGCCCTATCCTGTTTTGTCATATCCTGTCCTGTCTACGAACGGACAGTAGTAGAATAAGGTAGTAGTACGTAGAATACTAGAACACTAGAACTAGTTTCTAGTAAATAGTAAAAAAATTCAACTATAAAATAGGAGGTCTATCCTTTTTTGCACTTCACGAACTTCTATAGACAGGGTGCTGCTATAGTAGCACGGATAATAATCCAGATCTATATCGTCTATCCATTTAGGTAGGTACACTACAAAGATATGGAACATACCTTAGTACTACACAGTAAAGACGGGCCGGAGGATCGGAAGAGGCCTCTAGACCTTCATACTAAATAATACATAAATTTTTATATATAGAGCTCTCTCTCTCTCTCTCTCCCGCCCAACCTCCCTCTGGCTCATTCACAGCACAATCCACATATATCTCCCGTTCCCCGCCTGGTGGTGTTGTCCACTCTGATCCTAGTGCCCGGCCTGTATCCAACAAGGGAGGAGCAGCTCCTACTATCCGCTC
The DNA here is from genome assembly GCA_000504405.2 of Mycosphaerella sp. Ston1. Classification (NCBI taxonomy): domain Eukaryota; kingdom Fungi; phylum Ascomycota; class Dothideomycetes; order Mycosphaerellales; family Mycosphaerellaceae; genus Mycosphaerella; species Mycosphaerella sp. Ston1. The sequence goes on from KZ105409.1 coordinate 12,200, forward strand.
GCCAAATGAAGCCAGACTGACCTTCATCTCAAGAAAGAGACCCCTGGCCACTCGTGAGCAGCACTACCCAAGCCCGGTCCCCTCGTCTGTTGTAGTGACAACTGGAAGATTCCCCGCCAAAGCATTACAAAGTTTGCCGTCGTCGCGTTAGTGATACTTTGCCAGCCACGCGAGCTTGAGCAAGTCCTATATGCCAATTATTCTCCTCTGCCGCCCATCCAATAACGCCAAAATTTTCAATAAACAAACAAACAAACAAACAGACACAATAGACCAAATTTCGCCAATGCAAGGTGATGACACATTACGCTTCAGAACATGAAACATCATTCTCATCGCTTGTCCCTCTCTTTTCGCCTTGCAGTCAAATTGCCAAAGCGACTCGGATACCGAGACTACCGGTAGGGATCATAGTCACTAGCACTACTGGCAATAGATGCCTTTTGCACGTGGCCATTGGTAGCGGCCGGATGCGGTGCGCCGTTGGCTGAAGAAGTCTTACTGTCGACTTGTGGTTGGTCTTCAGTGCTGCCGTCGCCCCATTTTCCCGCCCAGCCAAACCAGCCCGCATTAGGCTTCTTGGTACTGCCAGGAGGACTGTCAGTAGTCAATGGTGGCGCAGGCGGTGCGGAGTCTCCGCGAGGACCGAACTGGGGCACGGGAATCGTGAGTGTGGCGCCGTCTATTGGCGACTGGCCATCGTCGTAGAATGACCCCAGCTCATTGACTGCTTCGAGGTCCTGGAACTCATCCTTGGATGACGGCCGGATACGAACAGATTTGATGAGCTCAACGACTGCAGCTGTGAGATTGCTGGCTGCGGCATCCAAAAGTGCAATGGGCGACAAGCCATGCGATGCAGCATGCTGCTTTGTGGCAGTGATGAGGCTGTTGGCGGTGCCGGTGACTCTGGCCTTCAGTCTGCCCACGCTGGGTGTCTGTGGGGTGGATCCAGGAGAAAGTGGTGAAGGTGCAGGAGATGGGTAACCATCGTCACGAACCGCCGACACGATCGACTGAACGCTGACAGCCACCGCTTTGACGCTCTCAATCATGTCATCTGTACTGTTTTGACGCGCGACCTTGACCAACTCATCCACAGCAAGCTGGAAGCGGGCGACGTCCGTGTCCCGTACGAGTCCTCCCTCCGAGATCAAGCCCTCCTGTCGCACAAGACTGCCAGTATCGAGTCCCGCGTGGAGCCCCAAGCCCATGGTGGAAGCACGAAGATGCTTGTTCTGTGCCTTCACCTTGGCGTAACGTTGGCGCCAGCTCTCGTTGTCCTTCTGGAGCTGCGTGATTTGTGCGGCCATCTTCTCTTCACGCTCGATGGCTTCGTCGTTTTGCCGGCTGAGCTCTCGCATCTCGCGCAGATATACCATAGCCTGCTCCTGGACCTCCTGATTGAGCTTTTGCTGTTTTCGAAGTTCCTCTTGCATGTCGCTCAGCTGCCGCTCGTGATCCGCTGAGCTGACTTGGGTCTTGCTGCTTTCCACCTGCTGCCGCAGCTCATCGAGCTCAACCTGTAGGTCTTGTAGCGCTGCCGTGTCCTGAGCCCCCTCGCGCACCTGTAGCTGCAGCTTCCCATTCTCTTCCTGTTTCGTAGCAAGCTGTTCCTGTAGATCATCCAGCTGTTCTTGGAACTCTTGCATATTCCGGTCGTGCTGATCCTTGAGCTCGTCGTGATCTCTCGCTTGAGACTTCAGCTCGGAAAGTTCTTGTTGTAGTGCATCATGCAAAGTCTGCGCTTCGAGCTGCTTGTGTTCCAGCTGCTCTCGCGTTGCAGCCCATTCACTTCGCTCCGTCTCGAATCCAGCGGTTTTGGACAGCTCCTCCTCTCTGGCACTCAGACTAGTCTGCAGCGCTTCTAACTTCTCTTTCAGCTCCGAGATCTCCGCTGCCTGGGCCTTGATGCGTTCTGTGTCTTCAGGACTGGTCGCCTTACTAGGGCCATCGCTCATACCGCGCGACACATGGTCGAGACCAAAAGCATCCTCATCGTCTTCCATGTCATCGTCTTCTACCATGGTGCTTTTGTTCGGCACAATGGTGTTGCTCGCGAATTGCTTCGGTAACGGCCGTCCAAGAGATGCGGCTTCACTCGGCCGCCGTGGACCAGGAGCCATGTCGCCGCCATTGGGGCCATAAGGGGCACCGGTGGGAGGCATCCGAGGAGTTGGGGGTCCGCCTCTTCCCATCATGCCGGGACCGGGAGGGCCGCCATAGCCAGGCCCGTTGATGCGCATGCTGGACACGGTCGGCGGCCGACTCCGGCTACTCACGTTGCTCGCACTACTCACGGGCCGTGAGCCTGCGAAGCGTGGTATACGCCTTTCCAACTCGTAGAAGACGTCCGTGGCCAGTTGCCGGAAGCGCTCCGTGGGCAGTGTACTCAGCTTCTGCCGAGCCTGGTTCCGCTTGGGATGGAAGTTCTGCTTCGGCAGCAGGAATCGCGGGACATTGTCCACTCGCTGTGTCCTCTCGTCTTCTCGCCGTATCAGCTCGTCGTACACATCGGTGCTGAGCTCCATGAACTGCGTGACACTAAGTCGCAATAGCTTGTCCCGCGCTCTATTCGGCCTGATATTGCCCTTTTCGTCCTGCAGACTCTCCACCAAGTAGGCCTTGAGGGCTCCATAGTGTCGCGACAGCGCATCCTCACTATGGGGCGCAATCTGACTGCGGGTGCTCTCTCGATTCGGGGGGTGTGGAAGGCCCATGCGCCCATCGCTGGACAGACCTATGGAGCTGGCGGAAGAAGGCGGTCGGATGCTCGATCCACTCGCGGACGGTCTCGACATGTCCGTGGAGCTGCTCTGGTGTTGCGACGACGGCGGCGAGGACTGCATCTGTCGAACGGCGCCATAGGGGCCCCCTGAACCGTAGGGCACGTCGCTGGGAGTGCCTGTCGCGGTGCCGCCTATGCTGCCGTACTGTCCCACAAAGGACGAGTCGTTGCTGCTCATCGAGAGCGGCGACAACGGTGGTTTTTGCATGCTGAAGGGCAAGTGTCACTGCCCGGGAGCCGCGGCTCAGGGATGGATGGAGATAGGAGGAGCGATGGAGGCCACATGCGATGGTGCCCGCGTATAGAACTCGTTCGATGGATGGCAGCGAGTGCGATGCCCGGCTGCAATAATAGAACACCAGTCGAAGGAGGAACTCAGTATGATATCGTCCAAGGAGTTCCCTACAGTCCTGGAGCTAGAACTATTATTGTGGTATGCAGACTCACAATAATCGATCAGGTGTTCGTCCGGAGATGTACCTGCACTCGATGCAAGGGCGTCCCTGAGATCAGAATCTCCAGAACGACAGTAGTTCTATCGATAGCTGCGTTTCAGGAGCAGCTGATCGATGGACTGCCTCGCCCGCAGACGCCACGTTTCTGATCTCGACCGTCACTTCCTCTGCGCTCGGCGATTCGGTTGCGCCTTGCTCGCCCTCAATGCGCGTAGATCCAGATGCAGTATGCGTAGTGGGCGGGATGTACTGCGCATAGGCTGTAGAGATCGTGTGGACCGTATACCGGAATAGGGCTATATCATAGTGGATCGGGGAGAGGAGCACGAATACGAGGGCACCGGTATGCTCTCCGTAGAAGGATCAGACTATGGGCTAGAAGGAGAGCGGAAGAACAGCCATCCTCCTCAGCGTCAAAAAAAACGTACGGACGATCAGTGATCACTGGTGGTTTGGGTGGTATGTGCCCCCTATGCGGCGGATGCTTGGGCGGCGGAGGCGTCGGCGCTTGGGGGGTTGCACGAGTCCCACGATGCCTCTTTGGAAGCAGCTCCGACCACTCATTTGCCCTGAGTCCTACCAGGCGAGCTGCAGGAACAACGAAAGAGCCTGCTTAGCGCTGAGGCCAACATCTGGTTGAGCCACCTCGTCAACTGCCAAGATATCCGTTATGGTCTGGCCAAAGCTGGTTTCTCGTTGTTGCACGCCAGAGACCACGAGGGAACGGCTTTTGATTACACAGGGCACACACACATGTCAAGTCTAGCAGTGAGTTGATTGACAGCGCCTACATCGTACACGGAGCGCCTTGGTTGGTTGTGTGAGAAAAGGGTTTGATGACAGCTTGAATCAGGTACCGCGGCATCCTTGCACGAGTCTCTCCGGCTTCAGGGGAATAGGGTGTGCCTCTCTATATTCAGTATTCTACGGACACCTCATCCCGTGATACGAAGGGCTGCCGGCATACCGTACCTCTAACACGAAATCCACGCGAACCTGAGCACAGTACTTCGTAGTGAGCAGCGTGGAAGGCGTCGTCGCGCAACGGTATGTTCTTGTGCCACTGTTGACTGTTCACTGCCCGCTGGAAGCGCCCAAGCTATAGAAGGGTACAACCCAATAATTACCGAGTGTCAAAGATACATGTATACATAGCTGAGACAACCTCTGATATCACAGCAGACCCTTTCATATGCCATGGCAAACCCAAATCACATTACTGAAGAAGCCAAGCTAGAACCAGAACTACCCTTCTGGAACGTCAACCTCCCTCCCTCACAACACACTCAAGACTGCCCTTCATACCTCCACTATGCCTTCTCCAACGACAAAGACCGTTCCATCCTGTCCACTCCCGATGCCTTGTACAAACCTCAAACATGGCCAGAAGTCCAATCCTTTGTCCGCGACAACCGCTTGGATCTCTTCCAACGCGTTCCTAGCGAATTGCGCTTATACAGGGAATACTGCGCTACATTGGAAGAACAGTATGGCAGCGTAATGGAATTCGTTATGCGAGAACGTCTGGGATGGAAGGATCTCACGCCATCTCCTGCTTCGGATATGTCTGCTACGCTATTTGCGAATCCAGGTTAGTAATAGTAGGAGTAGTAGTATAGGAGTAGGAGTGAGCCCTAGGATTATTGATTTCTTCATTGTCAGCTAGGCTACTTGACGCGAGACTTGACTAATTTCTGAGTGGTAAACACAAAATAGAAAACTACAAAATCCTCCTCAATGACTGGCCTTATGGCTTTGAGTCCCGCATTGTGCATTTGGTGGTTTGGACGAAATTCGCTTTTCCGCCTGATCCGAGTTCGGAAAAGGGAGATGTTTCTCCTTGCACAAGGGAGATGATTTCGAGGTTTGTGCGGGAGACTTTTGGGGGAAGGCAGCGGAGGAGGAAGATTGATTGTCGGAAAGGAGAAGGAGAAGAAGGAGGAGGAGAAGAGGAAGAAGAAGACAATGTAGTGTGGTTTCTGAATTGGGCAAGTTTGAAAAGTGTCCACGCTGTGGAACATTTTCACGTGTTGCTTTTTGAGCCTGATGAGGAGTTTGTGAAGAGGGTCACGGGTGGGGATGTGTCGTTGAAGGAGAAGGTGAAGAGGAGGAGGAAGGAGGA
>KZ105409.1:17572-56902 GCA_000504405.2 Mycosphaerella sp. Ston1
AAGAGGAGGAGGAGGAGGAGGAGGAGGAGGACAAGAAGAAGAAGAACGATGTATGAGGATCAAGGCTTACTTCCTTTTCCTGGCAGGGCTACTCGTCACTCCCTAGAGTCGTTGACTGGACGAGGACAGCCTTTCTGTCTATATGCGATGAAGGCTACAATGGATAGGTACCTCCCTATACGCTCCTTGGAATACTGGAATACTGTCAAGGAAGTCACGTGACTGCCTTATGTGCAGTATATGAATTGTGCTGAGTACATGAGAAGAGCCGGGACTCCGTAGCAGCAGCCAAATCAAAGCCACACTGTTGTACGTCAAAGTACTATATTTGCTACCAGCTGTAGTCTTTTATGTTGCTGCCTACCTACCTATTGTTTCTTCTACCGCGCCCTCATTCTTGCGCGTCCTTCTTCGACATACACAAAGGTCAGCACTAATGTCTTCTTCTTCTTCTTGGCCAACAGGTAGGTAAGTAGTTCTAGGCATATCGCTCTTGTCGACCAAGGTAACGACTGCTGCAGTGCTGCCTACGAAAGAATCACATTATTGTCATCGTTTCATAATGTTTCCTTTCTAATACCGCTGATTGGACGCGCAGTAGCTTCATCCGTTCCACTCAGATAGTTCTATTAGTTCTAGCTCTTGAACTAGACCAGACCAGACTAGATCAGATCAGATTTCCCATAGTGTTCTCTAGTGTATCGGGGCCGGCCTATTTTCATTGTTTCCCGTCCTCCGAGACTCCACAGTACTCGTTAGTAGGAGGACCTTCGTTGCTGGATGTTCTTCTGAATTCCCTGCTTGTTGTGTTTATGACCTGTTGTTGTTCTTGTCGTCGTTGTAAGAACAAGAGACAGAACCGGGGAATACATGTAGACAGGCTGCAGACAGGGAGAAAAGACGGGCGAGCGAGGCACGGTGACGTCGACTGGACTGGGAAGTAAAAGTACCTGTACATGTATGTGGGTAAGGTACATATGTAGTTCTAGTTCTAGCTGCAGGGGCCGTGTGGGTGCGCGTGTGTGTTTTTGAAGGTGGTTCGATATTGGATTCTACCGGAGCGTCCATATCAAAGGGCGACAACAAGGCGATTGTGGGCGCAAGAAAGGGGAAGAGACAAACCTCAGTTAACGAGTCCTACGAGTGCTAGGGGCAGACACTTGCAATGGTGGCACTTCTCACCTGAACAATACGATCAACAAACAATACCATTGAAATTGCATTTATTGCACCACCATCACCACCACCACCGCCGCCACTACCGCCGCCGCCGCCGCCGAGCCACAACAACAGCACTGTCACCGCCACTGCCGCTGCCTGCAGTGAGACCGAAGGTACCTCACTTACCGTCGTAGTTGTACTGTAGCCTTCGGGGTTAGAACTACCTTACAAGTCACCTGCCTTACGGGCTTACACTCCCGTCTGCTTGAGCCTAACCTACCTTACTCTATAGTCTATACTCTACTCTCCCCCGTGCCCTGTCCATTATTCGCTTTACGGGCGGGCATACCAGGCCAGAGCTGCCAGAGCACACGGCACACTACGGTGCGGTACGCTACGCTCCGGTACGGTACAATACTTGAGTACGGTCTGCCCTGCCCTGCGCTGCCCTGCTCTGCTGAGCGCCATCGCTCGCAGGCAGTCCTCGGAAGAGCAAGACTCTTCTTCGGGACTAGAAACGAGCTTCAACATGCTCGGCAATCTGGTGCCCACGCGCTGGCGCAGAGCCCACGACATCACCGACCCCAATAAACCTGGCAAATACAATGCCGCCATTACGCCTTACTTGCAAACCGCCTCGCTGAAAGCATGCACCCACCCCATACGGACGATTGCCCTCGTTGCCATCCTGGGTAGTGCGTTCTACGTCAATCTGCTCGAAACGGGCTTCTTCCGCCCCCAGACTGCCGCCAACAAGGTCGACTTCAACGCGCTGTCCGCCGGCACGAGGAGGCTACATTTGGGTCCAGATACGGCGTGGAAGTGGCAGGTGGAAGAGAATGGGAGTAGAAAGGTGTATCGTGCGGGCGAAAAGGAGCTGGCGTTGGTGACATTGGACTTTTTGGACACCGGGAATACATCTCCCAATGCTGTGCCTTCGCCGCAGGACTTTGATGTGGATGGCGTGGACGTGAACGTGGTGCCTTCGAGTGAGAACATCCTGTCCGGCCTTTCTTCCGCCCGCTCTCTGGCTTTCTCGCTGCCGCTGGACCAGGCGGCTCCTTTTCTCGAGCTGTCAAGAGAGATTGCTGCCGATGGGGGATGGGGAGTCGATCCCAACGCGCCGAGTGATGACGAGGGAGAGCAGAAGAAATGGCTCATGACCATTGCAAAGACACCCGCTGCATCATCTGGCGGCAGTATGGTAGAATGGGCGCAGAACTCGTGGAGCGCGTTCCTGGACTTATTGAAGAATGCAGAGACTCTGGACATCATCATCATGACTCTGGGCTACATTTCCATGTACTTGACCTTCATCAGCCTATTCTTGAGTATGCGCAGACTGGGCTCCAACTTCTGGCTCGGCACTACGACGCTCTTCTCTTCGGCCTTTGCTTTCCTCTTTGGATTGCTGGTGACGCTCAAACTGGGCGTTCCGGAGAACGTCGTCTTGCTATCAGAGGGCATTCCTTTCCTCGTCGTCACCGTGGGCTTCGAGAAACCCATCATGCTCACTCAAGCTGTTCTGTCAGCTTCTGTCCAAGCCAAGAACAGCCCTGCCAATGGAGAGGGTCTCCCGATACAGAACGCTGTCCAGCAAGCCGTGCGAGAAAGAGGCTTCGAGATTGTCCGCGATTATGCGATCGAGATCGCCATTCTATGTGCTGGCGCTGCTTCAGGCATTCAAGGAGGTCTCCGCCAATTCTGCTTCCTCGCGGCATGGACACTCTTCTTCGATTGCATCCTGCTCTTCACCTTCTACACTTCTATCTTGACCATCAAACTGGAAATCAACCGAATCAAGCGCCACGTCACTCTCCGCAAGGCTCTAGAGGAAGATGGCGTAAGCCGCAGAGTCGCCGAAAAAGTGGCATCTAGCAATGATTGGCCCAATGGAAACAGCCTTGCGGATGCCGGCGACAACAATTGGATCAACATCTTCGGGAGAAAAGCTCGCGACAGTAGTGTTCCGCGATTCAAGGTTCTTATGGTTACTGGATTCATTGCCATCAACGTGGCGAATCTGTGCACGATGCCGTTTCGGGGACATCGCCACAACGTGCCTGTCACTACGGCTGGTCTATCCAGCGTGGTGACTTCGCCCCCTCAGGATCCATTCAAGGTAGCAGGAGACGGACTGGATTTCCTATATCAGGAGGCATACCAAGCTGAGCAGCCGCTGAGTGTTACAGTATTCAATCCGATCAAGTATGAGCTGCAATACCCCTCGGTACACTATGCTGCCCCTTCGGAAGAGTGGACTAGTGTGAACGGAGATTTCCAACATGGACTGTTCCAAGCTCTAGGAGGTAGAGTGGTCGAAAGCTTGCTCAAGAGCTTTGAAGACCCCGTTCTCAGCAAATGGGTCATCTCTCTTCTCGCCATCAGCTTAGTCCTGAATGGCTATCTGTTTAATGCGGCACGGTGGACGATCAAGGATCCCGGACAAGACGATACAGACAGGGAGGTAGTAGCAGAGGCACCACAGACTAATGGTCATGTGCCGCCTCCCATCAAGACTCACAAGCCTGTCGAAGATGTGGCTCCGCCAGTATCGCCTACTGCGCTAGATGGCTCACGAAAACGAACTCGACAAGAGTGCGAAGCGATGCTTGCAGCCAAGCAAGCCCCACAACTGAACGATGCAGAGCTCGTCGATCTTGCTGTCCGCGGAAAGATTCCTGGCTACGCTCTTGAGAAGACTCTCGAGGACAAGACCCGAGCGGTCAAGATCCGAAGATCGCTCATCTCACGCACACCTGCAACTGCTGATCTCACTGCCAAGCTGGAGCGCTCATTACTGCCTTATGAAAACTTCGACTATGACCGTGTGCATGGAGCTTGCTGTGAGAATGTGGTCGGATATATGCCTCTGCCACTCGGTGTCGCTGGACCTATGACCATCGATGGCAAGAGCTACTTTCTTCCCATGGCCACAACTGAAGGAGTGCTCGTGGCGAGTACAAGTCGAGGTGCCAAGGCCATCAATGCTGGTGGCGGCTGCATCACTGTTCTTACCGGAGACGGCATGACTCGTGGGCCCTGTATCGGCTTCGAGACACTCACACGAGCAGCAGCAGCTAAAGTCTGGCTCGACAGTGCGGAAGGTCAGAGAGTGATGAAGGATGCTTTCAATTCGACTTCTCGATTCGCTCGACTACAATCGCTGAAGACGTCCATCGCTGGCACATATGTCTACGTTCGTTTCAAGACTACCACTGGCGACGCCATGGGCATGAATATGATTTCGAAAGGCGTGGAAAAGGCACTCAGCGTCATGTCTACCGAAGCTGGCTTCAGCGATATGGCCATCATATCCGTTTCTGGAAACTTTTGTACAGACAAGAAACCTGCTGCTATCAACTGGATTGATGGAAGAGGCAAGTCTGTCGTTGCTGAGGCTATCATTCCTGGCGATGTTGTACGAGATGTCCTTAAATCTAACGTTGATGCCTTGGTGGAGTTGAATATCTCCAAGAACTTGATTGGTTCTGCCATGGCTGGTAGCATTGGCGGATTCAATGCTCACGCTGCGAACATTGTCACGGCGATTTTCTTGGCCACGGGCCAGGATCCAGCGCAGAACGTGGAGAGCAGTAATTGTATTACTGTCATGAAGAAGTAAGTTGCTCGCCACACCCCTCCTCGACACTGATCTCTCCACTCAACATTTCCCATTAAAACCGTAGCTGACTCTTTCCTCTATAGTCTCCACGGCAACCTCCAAATCAGCGTCTCTATGCCCTCCATCGAAGTCGGCACGATTGGAGGCGGCACAGTCCTCGAACCTCAAGCCGCTATGCTCGACTTATTAGGCGTCAGAGGCGCTCACCCGACCACACCCGGTGCAAATTCTCAACAACTAGCGAGGATTATTGCTGCAGGTGTTTTGGCCGGTGAATTGAGTTTATGTTCGGCTCTTGCTGCTGGGCATCTTGTGAAGGCACATATGGCACACAACCGATCCGCGGCTCCGTCGCTGGCTCCTACGAGGGCACCAAGCCCATCGAGAGGGGCCGCTGGGCCCCTGTCGATGACTAAGGCGAGATAGAGAGGGGCAGCATGGTGAGGACCGACCTATAGCCAAGCGGACAGGCAGTATTAGAATCCCGATCTTAGATGTTAAAGAGCATGTTCTACGCTGCGAAGCGACTAGCAGTCAATCCTTTTTCTTTCTGAACTCCATTCTTTTCTTGACAGCTATCAATCATTGAAGTGGAGTCATACTTTGCATATGTGTGAACATCTTTTCCTCATTGTAGACATCTGTAGTCAGGGTGGGCAGTTTACGCGTAAGCTGCCGTCGAACACTGTCGATATGCGGTCCGAAGCCATATGGGCCGATGGTATAAGAGTGAGCTATCGACTCATTGTTAATAGAGTAGGCATCGAGACGGTCGTCTATAATGCTCATAACCTCTTGCAGCTAGACCGCTAGAAGAACTACGAGCGGCGGTGAATTAAACTGTGGCAGGACGATCGATTTCCTACGCTTCAGATACTGAGCACAGCTAGTATATCGCCATCGAAAGGCACGACATAACGCTTACTTCAGTGTCCTCCATGAGCATCGTTCTCGTGTGCGGAAGCTCGCGCGGTAGTATGCGAACTATTGCTTCTTCACGCCTGCGAGCTTAGATATCGTCCCTGTGTTGTGATCAAAGGTAGGATGACTGTAGAGCAGAAGGCATAGGCGACTAGTGCCGAGCCTGCCGACTAGGCTAGCTGCGAGATTGAGATCGAGTCTTGTAACATGGCGGTAGTTGATGTTGTTTGGTGACTGCTTCACGTGACATGCACGTGACATGCGGCTGTACCCGCATGCACGCGCACCTAGTTATGCACTTTACTCGTATATACTCGTTCTTAGTTACACACGCAATACTACATAATTACGAGCATACATTTAGTAGTTATAAGCCGCATCTCTTTATAGAGCTGTTGAATTACTCGTCCTTATTATGCTGCTGTTACTAAACGCGACCGCCTACGGCATCGTACTGCGAATCGCTCCGAACTCGAACTCTTTTAATACGTATAATTAGTATACTTATACTTACCTCTTACTCGATCCTTCTACCTCCTCTACGATAAACGACCTTACTATACGTCCGGCCGCGAATCGCGAGAAATTGAATAGTAAGGACAACTATAAGACGTAGGCTACGCGCATAAAATCCGATTTAATAGGGCAAGCTCTTTAGCAGTATACCGATACTAAGACTCTAAGAGCTAGGCCTATATAGCTGTCCGCTATATTAGCTACTACTAGCGTATTAGCTATTACGGCAGAAACTAACGATAACTATAAAGATCGTCTTAATAAGTATAACGCTAAAGTTTACAAATTACGTACCCTTCTCCTCGACAACTATAACGGCTAGATTATAGAGTAGTGCGCAGAGGCGTACGAAACAGCCGCTTCGCTATAGTCTTATTTAGAAGACTAGTTTAGTAAGCAAGGCATATTACAAGAGTACTTAACGTACCTTAAGTAGGTATAACTATAGTATAACGGTAGAGACCTCGAGAAGTTCTGCAAGCTCTACCGTAGTAAGCTCTTAAAGGTAAATTAGATACCTAACTTTAAGGTTAGCGATAAGTACGGTTTGTTTAATTTTCTCTCTCTTATTAGCGAGTACTTTCTATAGTTTATAGCTAATATGCGTTAAGAGATAAGGAAGAACGAAGCCGCAGGCACTGCTAATATAGTGCCTCTAATACTCCGCTAGTGCATTACTAACCTAATTAATAAGAATACCGCTTAGACTAATAAGGGCTCCTTATTAGCGGCAATGCTCGCAGCGCGACGCGCACCGGTAGCGAGGAATTTAGCAAAGCTAGCGCGTACTAACGAGCGGTCCTATATAAAGTATATATACTATAGCAAGCAGCGCTATTTAGAAGCTAAGTGCTATACTAATTACCCCGAGAAGAAAGCCGCATTCGAGAAGATACTAGCCGAGAAGAAGGCATTAAAGAAGCAGCAGACACTTCTGAATATAGCACCTACGGCGTACGTCGCTATATTAGCACCTCCTTAACTTCTACCGTCTACACCGTACGAGTTTAGCAATAGACAGCTACGTATGTTTATAGCTATAGCAATTCTACTATTACTATACTATAACTTCGGTAACGCCGTATATGCCTATATAGCCGAAGCAGACTATACTTAACGGTTGCCGGCGAGCGCTTTATTAGCTCTCGTTATAATAGCAAGAAAGAAGGCGTAGATTATTAACTCTAGCTATTCAGATTATATAACGAACGACTATAGCAATATAGTTACCTATACTCCTTACGTTATGCCTATCGGTATTAGAAAAGGGTTAGTAATAACCGCTAGTTATAGAGATGCTAAGATTATAATACAGACTGCTGCAGGTACTCGCCGCTATATCTTTACTAAGGTTCTTTATATTCTAGAGCTGTCTGCGAACCTCCTTTCTACCGAGGCGTTACGTAAGAAGGACGTGTTCTATCGGTCTGATCGGCAGTACCTTTTTATAAAATACACCGATAGCGAAGACCTCGTTATCGCGGACGTATATACGCATAATAGGTTGCCGCACTTAGTTATAGAACCTAGTACGACTATACTTTATTCCTCGAAGGTTATTGCAAAGGCAGAGGCTTTAATGCTCGTCTAGTACCTACGTCTCGGTTATATATACCCTCGAAAGCTTCTAGCAATAGCAAAGAATAGCGCAATTACAATTATAGGCAGCAAAGAACTGCACTGTATTATATACCTTCTAGCCTAATTATACTAGGTTTATAGCCGCATTCCGACTATACGACTAGCCCTTATCTACTACCTTGTCAGCGTAGACGTAGTTACTATTAACTAACCTAGCCTTACTAAGGATAGGTACTTTACGCTATTTACCGAAAGTAAGTGCCTTGAACGCGAGGTATTCTTTTCTTTATATAAGAGCGCCGCTGCTATTTACCTAAGGGACTACTACGCACGACGGAAGAATAAAGGCTACTCGGTTACTATATTCAGACTAGACGGAGGAAAAGAGTATAGGGGTAACGCACTACTGTCGTTTGCTATATTAAACGGCATCCGCCTACAAGTTATACCCCCGTATACCTCTATAAAGAACGGCCTAGCCGAGGTCAGCAATTATATTGTCTGTATAATAGCTCGAAAAATAATAATCTATACTACCCTACCGGCCTCCTTATAGACGGAGTCTATAAGCGTAGTAGTATATATACTAAACCTTACCCCGAGCGACGCTCTTAGAGGTAATTATCTACGGCACGCTATAGATACTACGCTTAACTGAGCTATTAATAAAAACAAGCTACTACTAAACACCCTCCGAGCATACGGCTCGACTACAATTGTCTACGACTATACAGTTCTACGTAGCGCTAAGTTTCAAGAGCGAGGAAAGCGTAGTTAACTTATTAGCTACGAGGACAGCATATACCGAGTATAGATTCCCTCCTTATATAGGGTTGTCCGCTCGCCGCACTATTAGTTTATTAAATACGGTAACCTGGCCGAACTACCGAACGATAATGCAGCCGAGGAACTAGACTAGTAGTTTGAGTATAACGTACTACAACCTAGGGGTAAACTACTACAGGTTCTAGCCGGCTACGTTATTAAAGCTATTATAGACAACAACCTATTAGAGAGTATTAAAACTAACACCCCTATAGCGATTAACACCGGCTTAGAAGACTAAGCACTATAGGCAGTCGACGATATTACCGAGTCCGAGGGACTACTAGAAATCGGCTATAACGCACCGGTTGAACTACCGGCTAGACGCGAGCTTATACGGCCTAGACTGCTTAATCTACCTATTAACGAGACCCTCGTACGCGTATCTCGTAATCGCAAGAAGACAGAGAAGGCACGTGCTAATTATACGCTAGCTAACCTTCCCCTAACTGCTACTAAGGCATTTACTATAGCTCTGAATAACGAGGAGCCTAGTATTACTATACCGAAAACGTTTAAGGAATTATAGCAGCTCCTAGAGGCAGAGCAATAGTTATAGGCAGCATACGTCGAGGTCCGTATACATATTAAGAATTATATATAGCGCGATATTCCGCGACGCGATACTAGCAGCTATAAGGTACTTCGCGGACGCTAGGTATTTATAGTTAAGCGAGGGCTAGATAGCAAATTTAGCCGCTTTAAGGCTCGCTAGGTTGTCCGTAGATTTAGTTAGAGAGAAGGAATCGATTATAATAATACCTATACGGCAGTCGCGAAGCCTGTCTCGCTATAAGTGCTATTCGTACTAATAGCCGAGGAAGATCTCGAGTGCTATTAATATAACTTGATTGCAGCGTTCCTTAATGCGCTACTTAGAGTATATATAATCTATATAGAACAACTATATAGATTTAAGCAAGGCGACGACGTATGCCTCCTCGTTAAGGCGCTATATAGTCTTAAACAGGTACTATTGTTATAGTACGAGGAGTTTACTAAGTTTGTAAGGAAGTATAGATTCAACCCTTTTCTTTCTAACGCGTATATGTTCCGTAACGCGTCTACCGGGGTTATTATTATCCTATACGTAGACGACGTACTTCTGATTACTAAGCTCTTAGAAGCAGTCGTCGATATAGTAGCTCTTATTGCAGCCGCCTTTCCGATAAGGGTGCTCGGGGAGCTTTACTACTACCTTAGAATACGCGTAGTTCGAAACTGCTCTAAGCGCTAACTTATAGTTATTTAAGACGCCTATATAGACAAGATTACTACTAAGTTTAGCCTTAATAAACTAGTAGCGGCAGTTCCCTTAGGCAAGGCTCTAGCCGCGCAGCTCTGCGTAGCTCCGGAGAACTACTATATAACGAACAAACTTAAGACTAAGTATTAAACCCTAGTAGGCTCTACGGTATAGCTAGTATGCATTATACGTACGGACTGCAGCTACGAGGTAGGCCTACTATATAGGTTCCTACGAAACCCTACTCTAACGTATCGAGACGCAGCGGTTTAAGTTCTTACTTATATAGCCTCTACGAAGAACCGCGGAATGCTGTTCTAAGGCGGTAACTTTATACTCTAAGGCTACGCTAACTCTTCGTAGGCCGACGATAGTAATACGCGTCGATCTACTAGAGGTATGCTCTTTAAGCTTATAGGAGCTCCAGTTTTATTTAAGTCTAGACGATAGGCAATTGTTACCCTATCGTCTATAGAGGCCGAGTACGTATAGCTTATACTAGTAGCTAAGGAGGCTAACTACCTTGCTAAGCTACTAGAAGAGCTGCAGTATAACGACGTGCGGCTAGTAACGATATACGAAGACAATTAGCCTACTATTAATATAACTAACTATACAAAAACCTCTTCTAACGGACGAACTAAGTATATTAATACGCGCTTTCGATATATATAGTAAGAACTCGAATCTGGCTACGTTATTATTAAGTAGATTAGAACTAATAACTAGGCGGCAGACGGCCTAACTAAGGTACTCGATAAGATTAAGCACGCCGAGTTCGTACGATAGCTAGGCTTAGTCGACTGCACGGTAGCTATTTAGAGCTAAGATTATATATATAGAATAATCGATAGTACTATAAAACTAGTATACTAATAATTTATACCGGAAGTTTAGACCTATTTCCTAGCCTCTTATTAGCCGACGCTAGAAACCCTACTAAACGTATTTACTAGATCCGTACGAGTCGTTTGCGTAGGTCTTAGAACTACTGCGCTGTGCTCAGAACTATAGTACCGCTTACTCCTCGGCCGATCGACTGCCTTGCAACTATACGACTTAACGATATACCGATACTTAGAGGTTAATTAGACGATAATATTAAAGGAGCGTATTAGGTTTGGTATATAATAACTCGGTTATAAGGTTACTGTTACTAACCTGGGGGTAAGTTAATGTTGTTTGGTAACTGCTTTGCGTAATATGCACGTGATATACGGCTGTACCCGCATGCACGCGCACCTAGTTATGCACTTTACTCGTACATACTCGTTCTTAGTTACACACGCAATACTACATGATTACGAGCACACATTCAGTGCGGTTGGGGCTTGTGGGAGAGGGAGAGGAAGAGGTTTCGTTTCGGGGGGAGGGTGGTCGATGTGGCGTTGCTTGTATATAAGTGATGCTGGACAAGTAGTAGTAGCACTGGCCATACTCTCCTGCTCCACTTCGTATTCTTCGTACCCGGTATGCGATCGATATGCGACACCCATACATAGGAGATCATCACGCAGCGCTAAGTGTGTTTCAGCAAACTATACCGGCTACCAACGTCCGACATGTTGTACATAGAATAGGCATTAACATGCCTGCATAGCATAGCTAAAAGGGTGCCAGGGCGGAAGAGTAAGGCAGAAGAGTCGGCGTGGCGGGTACGCAGGTGTATGTAGTAGTTCTTGTTGGGCAGTCCTTGGCTGGGATTCCATAGTTCTATGCTTGGAACCAACATCGTGGTATAGGGGGGAATCCCGATCTTTGCATTCGCAGAAGACGTCGAACTAATGGCTGTGCTTAAGGGGAAGGGGGGTGTTGTCGAAGGATGGGAATGGTCCCCGTAGAGCCAAGAGCAGGATACGCTAGCTTATGTTCTTCTGTAGTTCTACTGTTGGCTGTTCACGCAACCAACAAACCAACTGAAGGGCAAAAGAAGCATCCACCACCATGGCGCCCCTATCGTCGAATGATCTCTTCATCACGTCGATCGATACCAATGTCAATGCTACTGCATAGACGGACATCATCCTCACTGCGGCAGTGCCTTGCTTGATCGTTGCCGCTCGTGATGGTATGCGATAACAATTGCGCCCAGCTTGCCCTTTGCTGTGCAATCCCAAGTCTGAAAGAGGACCATCATCCTTTAGGCAGAGCAAGGAAGAGCATGGCACGATGATCTCCAACAATTCCATTGGGTCGCCATTGCAGAGGCCTTGGGCTCAGCTCCGAAACAGATGGTCGAAGGCCCGCCAAACCCAGCACCAAAACCAGCACAAAAGTAGTGTCTGGGGACGATGCTGCTGCTATACACTGCTGGAGACATCATGTCTTCCTGAGACGCTATGGTAGCCATGCGAGTGAAGAAACAGTCGGAGTCGTCAAGTATATGCAGCTCCATGTCTTACGACCATACTCAGTGTCGCTCGCCCCATATGTCTCGCACATTAGTTTCTCGGACAGAGCTGATAGACATGCAGCAGCATATTGACCAAGTACATATAGGTGCAAGATCAAGGCCGAGCAGCCCTTCGACCCGCAGCAGATCAGAATCGACTCGCGAACCCACTCCGCAGTACCTCTATACCACCAGAGTCGAATATCCCCACCATAGTTCCTCGCCCTCCGACCAGAATCGCATTTTAGCACTAGTGCCATGGAGGAATCTGTTCATCGCAGACGCAGCTTGGCTGGAAGAGCAAAGAAAGCACTCGGCGAATTTCGGCCAGTGAGCCAGAAAGACAACACTGTTGCATGGGCGGATGTTATTCATGGGCAAAACGTTGTGTCTCGGTTCAACTCCGTACAGTACCCACGGAAAAGACCCAGCACTTCGATATGTCTAAAAGAGTGGTATGAAACGGTCAAATACAGCGCCTTTACGCTTCGACTATGCGAGCGAATGTACCAATCTCCACAGCACAGCATCAACAACAAAGAGTCCACTATGCTGAACGAGCTTCTCTACCGGATCTTGTTCCAGTCTGGCGACCACGCGAACCACCTCTGGTCGGTAGTGCAGAGCCGCATTGCCGTGAACAATGGTACTCACTTCTGCCTCGAGAGAGTCTACCATGCTGGCGCCCCTGTACTCCAGAAGTTCTACACCAGATACGCCGACAAGGAGGATGAGTTCGGGCCTTATATTGCACCCCGTTCCGCTCATGCATTCCTCGCGGAAAGCTACGATCAGCGCACGTCCTTTGGAGGAACCTCGTGGTACATTATTCGAGTGACCTGCACGAAGTCTAACACGCTCAAACCTTTGGCTTTCGATGTCAAGGTTGGCATCACGGAAGAGGCAG
The DNA here is from genome assembly GCA_000504405.2 of Mycosphaerella sp. Ston1. Lineage (NCBI taxonomy): Eukaryota > Fungi > Ascomycota > Dothideomycetes > Mycosphaerellales > Mycosphaerellaceae > Mycosphaerella > Mycosphaerella sp. Ston1. The sequence goes on from KZ105409.1 coordinate 30,747, forward strand.
CTAACAGATATTGGTCGGACAGTCTGTCGGTCGAGCAGATGCTGGTTAAGTGCATGACTCCGTATCGTATACCAGATCTTGGAAAGTGTCTAGGCTTCTTGAGGCGATAGCTGGACATATAATGAACTATAGCGAGCACATGTACAACATTTGTGATAGAGTGCCCCTGACTGGCGACATGTAGCTGACGATTAAATGCATATATCATTCATCTATCATTTATGCATACATTGGCCGTAGTGTCCTCTTGTCATTCTCGCGACCTCGGCTGTGACCACGCGAGCAATCGCCGGCAGTTCGCGTGTGACACTTGCACTCACCCACTAGAACTCAAACTATCCGATCCTTTCTTCAACCCAGACCTCTTCAGCACATTGCCCCTTCAGCATGGATAACTACCGCATCATCAAGCACAAAGTCCCAGCCGCGCACCTCCGCGAATTCCCAAGAGCAACAGCACACTCAGAAGAAGATGTCCTCCATCTAGCAGTGAATCAATACATTCCACTAGACAATCCCCAGCCTCAACCGGGAGATGTCACCATCATAGCAGCTCACGCTGTCGGCTATCACAAAGAACTCTACGAACCTCTATGGGATGAACTCACCGCCCAAGCAAAGCAACAAGGCTGGCGTATCCGGAGTATCTGGATGGCAGATACCGCATGGCATGGCGAAAGCTACGTTCTGAATGAAGACCTCCTAGGCGACTCCCCAGGCTGGTACGATCACCCACGCGATCTAGCAAACCTCATCAATCTCAAACGAGCAGAAATGCCCCGACCGATCATCGGTGTCGGACACAGCATGGGAGGAAACCAAGTGTACGTAAAACAATCCCAATCCCCCCTTCCCATCCTACCCAAGACGAAAAACACCCATATCGTTCTATAAATATTTCGCCAAAAGGTAAGACCCGTAACAAAAATTCAAAAACTAATCCATCCCATCCCCAGAACCAAACTCGCCCTCGACCACCCTTCCCTCTTCACAACCCTCATCCTCCTGGACCCCGTCATCCAAATGAAATCCGCCGAAATCGTCCCCAACTCCCCCGTCCCTTCAGCAGCCCAAGCCTCCACATTCCGCCGCGACATCTGGCCATCACGCGAAGCGGCCAAATCTTCCTTTCTCAAATCGCCCTACTACCAAACCTGGGATACTCGCGTTCTAGACCAATGGGTACGATACGGGTTACGCGATTGTCCCAATCCGCAACATCCTCAAGCTCGTGCAGGAGAAGTCAGTTTGGCGACTCCGCCCGCTCAGGAGGTTTGGTCGTTTTTACGACCGAATTATGCTGATGGGGGAAAGAAAAAGGAAGAAGAAGAAACAGAAAAAGAAGCAAAACAGTCTTCTTCTCACAGCGGAAAAAAGTCACTGGATAGATTCACCCATCCCGACCTCGACACCACTCTCCCAGGCCAAATCCCCTTCTACAGAAGTGAACCTATAACCACATACCGCCGGCTCCCCGAACTCCGCCCGAGCTGCTTGTACATTTTCGGCGAAACATCGTTTGTGTGTGATGCGGAACTGGCGAGGGATAAAGTTGCGCAAACGGGAATTGGAGCGGGAGGGAGTGGAGGGGAACTGGAAGGGAGAGTGAAAGGGTTGACGTTGAAAGGTGTCGGACATTTGATTGCGATGGAAGTTCCCCAGAGGACGGCCGAGGCGTTGGCGGAGTGGGTGAAGAGGGAGTTGGAGGTGTTTGGGGAGCAGAGGAGGAGGTTGGAGGGGTGGTGGGGGAGGGAGTTGAGGGAGAAGCAGAGGTTTGATGAGGAGTGGGTGAGGAATATGGGTGGGCAGATGGGGAGGGATTATAAGAAGGTTGGGGAGCCGAAGATGTAGTGGATTGTCCCTATATAAGGTACTTTATTATGAGACTGGAGGCAGTTATGGGATTGCGGAAGCGTCGTGAGATCCCCGGTTAGAAGCTATACAGTAGAGCAGTTGTCAGTAGCTCTCCTGGAGTGCCTTTGCTCAGCTGGCGGTAGCATGCTCGAACTCTGTTGAGAAGGAGAAAGTGCACAGATGTTTCCATAGCGATGTATATGAACATGCGCAGAGGGAATCTCTTCTACAGTCATCATGAACGCCGTGTCTACTGCAAGATGGAGGCGAGTGTGCCAAGCCGATCCGCCTCCAGGAGTCCAGGGGCCAGCGGGGAAAGACAGCGGCTCTTTGGACCAATCAATGCTCAGCGATTAGTCTTCCGGTAGAGATGGTTGTCCGACATGCTCGTGGACCTCGGTCTCCAATGTGTCGGTGTTGCTCGAGCAGGACGATGGGATGGTGGCCGCGAAGATGTGTTTCTGTAGACGTTTCTCTGTCGTTCAGGTCTCTATCGTTCAAGACAGATCTTGGAACATATACCATCACACACTACCCATACCACAGTCACTATGGGAGGAGGACCAGCGTTGACACGACAAGAAGTGGCCAAGGTAGGTACTATTCTACTAATACAACGGCAAGCCCATAGCATCGCCCGTGCTAACTCTCTCTAGCACACATCGGAGGACGACATTTGGCTGATCGTCGACCACCAAGTATACGATGTCTCGGACTTCCTCGACGCTCATCCAGGAGGTGAAGTAGTCCTGCGTCAAGTAGCTGGTCAAGATGCCACAGAAGCGTTCTACAACCTCCATCGCCAGGAAGTGCTCAAGCAGTACAAGTCACTGTGTCTCGGAACGCTCGATGGCGAGAAGCCAGAAGTCATCACTCCTCAGCCCGGCGATCTCTCCACGGTGCCCTACGCAGAACCACTCTGGCTGAATCCCATCTTCAAGAGCCCGTACTACAACGAGAGCCACCGGAGACTGCAGAAAGAGGTGCGGAAGTTTACGGAAATCCACATTACGCCTGAAGCCAAGGAGAAGGAAGACGATGGCACTCGCATCTCGCAAGAGCTGATTGACAAAATGGCCGAGGTGAATTTGTTGGCTTGCCGATTGGGGCCTGGCAAGCATTTGAACGGCAGGACACTTTTTGGTGGCGTCGTCAAGGGCGAAGAGTACGATTACTTCCACGACTTGATCGTCAGTCAGGAGATTGTTCGAACCAATATGCGAGGTTTCCAGGATGGTAACATGGCTGGTATGACTATCTCCCTCACCGCTGTGCACCAGTGGTGCAAGGACACCGAGCTCCGGGAACGGGTTTCTGAGGAAGTCCTCTCGGGCAAGAAGAAGATTTGTCTTGCTGTTACGGAGGCCTTTGCGGGGTCTGATGTTGCTGGCTTGAGGACCACTGCTACCCTGACGGAGGATGGCGAGCACTATATGGTCAATGGTACTAAGAAGGTGAGGAAGAACGAGCATTTCTCTCAGAGCCATCTTGTCAAGTTAATTCATCTGCTGACCTCCTGGTGGCGATAGTGGATCACCAACGGCGTCTTCTGCGACTACTTCGTCACTGCCTGCAAGTCAGACAAGGGGTACACGGTGCTTTTAGTCGAGCGTGACGAGAATATCGAAACGAAGCTCATCAAGACATCCTACTCCACCGCAGCGGGAACCACCTACATCGAATTCAACAACGTCAAAGTCCCCAAGCGAAACATCCTGGGACCCGAACACGCCGGTTTCCAGGTCATCATGTCCAACTTGTCAGCTTTACCCCTAATTCCCTCCCCAAGTATCTCATTCTCATCAAAACTAACACCTCACCCCCAGCAACCACGAACGCTTCATGATGTGCGCCATGGTCTCCCGCTGGTCGCGCACCGTCCTCGAAGAGTGTCTCAAATGGAGCCACCAACGCATCGTCTTCACCAAACCCCTCATCCAACAACCCGTGATCCGCGCCAAAATCGCCTCCATGATCGCCAAAGTCGAAGCCTGCCAGAACTGGATCGAATCTCTCACCTACCAAATGACGCAAATGTCCTACGACCAACAAGCCCAGCATCTGTCGGGCCCGATTGCGCTGTGCAAATTCTATTGCACGAGATGTGCGCATGAGATTGCGGATGATGCGACGAATGTTTTTGGGGGGAGGGGGATTACGAAGGGAGGGATGGGTGGTGTGGTGGAGATGTTTAATCGGACGAATAAGTTTGATGCGATTTTGGGGGGTGCTGAGGAGGTTTTGGCGGATTTGGGGGTTAGGCAGGCTATGAAGTTTATGCCGAAGGGGGCGAAGTTGTAGGAAGGATCTTACCTCGAGGGTGGTTGAGGTATACTTGGCGTATAGTTGCATGGTATCAGGCTATAGTATGGTGATGATGATGATGTATCAGGCATATCAATCTACAGATTTTGCAGTATAAAACTTATGACTCTCATTGTTTTCATATCTAATCCCACCCTTTCCATACATGTACTATCTCATATACTCATTGCCCAGCATCAAAACAAAGCCAACTAAAACTTCAAGCAGAAGAAGAAGCAAACTTCTCATTCACCAAAGTAATCCTATACCTCGCCTTCCCCTTATCCATATCCACAACCGCCTGATTCGCATCCTTCATCGGCACAGTCTGAATCCACGGCTTAATCCCCTTCTCCCTCGCCAACTCCAACATCTCCTCAATCTCCCTCGGACTCCCAATCATCGACCCGCCCAACGTCACCCCCTTCGCAATAAACGCAAAAGCATTCATATCCGGCAACTTATCCTCAGGCGCACCGACCTGGATAAACGTCCCTTTGACACGCAGCAGTTGGAGATATTTCATCAGAGGCATGGCGGGAGAGGAGACGGTGCAGATGATGAGGTCGAGGGTGCGAGAGTGGGTTTTGTTCCAGTCGGAGTCGTCTTCGGTCGCGATGTAGGCGTCGGCGCCCATGGCGAGTACGTCGGATTTTTTGTCTGAGCGCCGAGAGATTCCGACGACGTAGGAGGCGCCGAGCGCTTTGGCGAAGAGGACGCCGAAGTGGCCTAGGCCGCCGACGCCGATGATGCCGACCTGGAAAGGGGGTTAGTACCTAGTAATAATAATAAGGGGCAAAAATACTAACCCTCTTCCCCGGCCCACACCCATTCTGCTTCAACGGACTATACACCGTAATCCCGCCACACAGCATCGGCGCAGCATCCTCGGACTTAATCCCCTCCGGAATCTTGAAAACAAAATGCGAATTCGTGCGATTATAATTCCCATACCCTCCATACGCCATCTGTCCATCCGGATACGGCGAAGCAAACGTATTCACGGTGTGCTGACAATGCTGCTCGAGCCCATTCTGACACTCTTCACAATCTCCTCGCAGGCACGAGAGAGCTTGTGCGCCGACGCCGACGCGGTCGCCGACTTTGATGTTTTTGTTTTTGGTGACGGCCGAGCCGACGCGGATTGCTTTGCCGACGATTTCGTGGCCGACGCAGACTCTGGTGACCAAACAACCCCCCATTAGTTGTCATGTTTTTTCTTCATCCTTTTTCTTCATCCTTTTTTTCGTCAAGTATATGTTAAGGTATGGTGAAGAGGTGTACTCACGGATAAGGAGTCGGACCCCAACCCGACGTCAACGTATGAATATCACTTCCGCAGATTCCACAGTGCGAAATCTCGATATCGACGTCTGTTTCTTCCCAGGTTTTGACTTTGGGGAATTCTTGCCAGACCATTTTGCCTTGGGCCGAGTCTTTGTCCAGACCCATCCAGCCTTCGAATTTGTAGGAGGTTGCTGCCATTGTTGTAGGAGGAGAAGGAGGGGTAGAAGGAGGAGGAGTGGTTGGGTGGTTGGTTGGTTGGTAGGTAAGTGGAAGGATTCTAGAAGAAAAAAAAAAGGGATTCTCCGTCTTCTTGATGGAAAGGAGAAAAAAAAGCGCAAACCACACTGCTAGATGGTGGGATGGATGTAAATGTAATGTCATACGAGTGGGGTGAGGAGGAGGAGGAGGGGGGACAATCGATGATGTAAACCCATCAACCGATGCAGAGTCTGATCCGTTGGTTATCCGGTAATAAGACATTTGAACTAGGGAGATGTAGTTTAGTTCTTCCAACAACAAGCCTAAACGCCGCTGTTATCGCCATTGTATCTCCAGGGGCCGAGAGCTTCGATATACAGTAGCGCTTTATTTACAAAGTCTAGAGGGCAGCTTGACTCTTGTTGGAGCGTTAAACCCGATGATTGATTTCAGCTTGTACAGTAGTCGAACTACTAGTTCTCACGAAGCGGGGTAGGTAATTAATTGGCGACAACGACGACGACGCTATGAAGTACCAAGACTCAAGCCTGCAGCTACTACAGTTCGACCATTCGCTATAGCAGTCCGACTTCTGCCAGAATCAAGTAGAAAGCAGCAATATCAGACCTCCCTGACGCCGAGGCCCTTGTGAAAGGCATCCTATGCCACGACCGTAACGGCTCTCGACGCCTCATTCAACCTCGATATGCCCATGTTCGCCATAGCTTTCTCCAGTCCACTGACATCAATGGGTTCTTTGTCCTTGATGGCAGTTCTGACAGGACCCCATCGGAATCGCTTCTGAAACTCTTCTGTCTTTCTCTTCAATGCCGCAGTAAGCGGAGATTCCTTCTGCACTCTGTTGTCATGGTCAATCTCGACCAGCTCTACACTCGGCACCTGCTCCAGTATGCCGTGTAGCATATCGCAGCAGAACCACACGTAGGTATCCTCCGTGGCATTGGGACCCCTGAAGCCGTTGAACACATGATCTGTGGGATCGCAGTCGACCCACATCTTGATGGTGCGAAGACTGGTGCAGTCTCGAAGGCCCAGTGCTGGCAGCACGTTGTGACATCTCGGCGGCTTGTGCCACCCCGGTCCGAGTAATAGCTCTACGCTATTGATCGCCTGACGGTACTTTACTGACAAGCGTTGAAGCAGAGGCTTCTTGGTGTTGAAGAACTTTCCGTGATAGGGATGCGGGAAGAGACGGATAGTCTGTCCGTAGAAGATCGGGTAGGCTTCTTCGTAGACACGGCGCGAGACAAGGAAGAGGGTCAGGCGTGGCAGAACGATGCGATAGTTCAGCGGATCTTGCGCTTGGGGTTAGCTGTAGGATGTACATGGTAAGGGTGAGCAGAAAACGACTCACCCAAGTCGAGTGTCTTCTTTGTGCACAAGACATGCTCGTAGATCCTGACTCTCAACTCAGCAGGCAAGTCGAAGAAGCGAAAGGGCTTCTTAGCCGGTCCGCCAGGGGATGCTGCTCGCGACGGTGCCGCAGAAGCCATGCGAGAGGACATGGCCGAAGAGATGGAAGGAGAAGCCAGCGAAGGTTCCCGTCCCACTCTACGATTCTTTACCATCTTGTAGCCTTGATCACCCCGACTTATCCCAGGCTGGTTATCCTACGATCAATAGATGATGATATAGATCACGTCTGACGGAGGCAGAGTAGTGATAGATCGTGATGGGTGTGACCGTCGATTGGATTGCGTATTCGAGGGCGAGGTTCCACACAGGACAGTAGGTAGGCAGGTAGGCAGGCAGGCAGGTGTGTAGGTAGGTATGGTATGGTATGGTAGGTCGTTCTCGGCGACTTGAGGTGTAGCAAGAGTGCTATCTGCGAAGACGAGAGAAGAGGCCCATCGTGTTTGCTCGCGTGACCCAGCCAGAGTACCTGTACCTAGACTGCCATCGTTGCAGCGGCGGCGACGGCGGCGAGGGAGTGGTGGTTGCTTGGGCTGATGGAGGTCGAGTTGGAGGAGGCGGCGAGGGACATTGATGCGTGCCGTGGGAGGAGGGATGGTCTGCAGTGTGTACATAGAAGAGGAGTACATGCACATGTGTAGAAGAAGTGGCGGCGTCACCCGATGATGACAGCGCCAGGAGGGCAACGTGTGGACAGCAAAAAGCGGACTGAGCCGCATGTCGATCCCTCGTCGCAGTCCGGTTTTTGCTGTCCGCCGGTTGGAGGGGTGCATTAATTACTACAGGTATGTATATTTCTCATGCATTACTCCATCGTCCATCGTCCATCGTGCTGCCCTATGCTATGCATTGCCTGTCCCGGTAGTGGGCACATGTAGTACATACCGTACCCTATGATGCCTAGGTATGGATATATGCATCTGACAACCATTTTCACGCCCCCCTAGGTAGAACTAACATACCAGAGGGAGATATATCGACAGCCGGAGGCTATCGTCAACTCCCTACTATATCACGTCTACCTGTCTCGAGGCTGACGATGCTGATCGATCATCGACATTAACTGTACCTTTTCCGTATGCCTCTAAACCACAAACACCACCATAACAACTGTCTGTCTTTCCATAACGGGAGTCGCAGCGAATTGCCACATGGCTCGCCTCGCTTCTTGATAGGAATAAATCATTCTGCCCAATTCTGTTCAACAGCTCGTCCATCGTAATGGCACGACGCACTGCCTAATTTCTGCTTTGGGGGTCAAATTTCAACTTGAGAAGAAAAGAAAAGGGAGAAGAGGAGAATTGGAGAGGATTTTGTACTCGCTAGCGCCGGCAGCACGCGCCCGTGGACAGGTCCGGGACAACCATGCGGAAGGCCCACTTGAATTCAATCCTCACTTGAATGAATTTACTAATAAATCACAAACATCAACCAACTCGACATTCGACCGCCTGAACTCGTACCCGACCCAAGAACAAGAATACCAGAGACACCACCAAGTTATCCACCTCTCCCTCTCACGCACCAACAGATGGTCGTCGAACATGGCTTCCTTCGCGATTGAGGCGGCCGGCGAGGCCAGTCCGCTGACGGAGGCCAACCTGGTTAGCACTCTACATGCTGCAAGCTCCGCGAACCCTCTTCAGGTCCAGTCTGGTACCAAGCAGCTTTCACGGTGGGAAACAGTCCCCAACTACTACAGATATCTCCAGGACATCTACCTGGACCAGGCTCCTACTCCCTTCGAGACTCGTTATCTGGCCATCATCTCTCTCAAGAATGGCATCGACAAGTACTGGCGAAAGACAGCCGCAAACGCCATTTCCAAAGCAGAAAAGGAGACGATTCGATTGCGGCTGACGGAGGGTTTCCTCTCCGAGCAAGACAGGCGCCTGGTACCCACTGCTGGTCTGGTCGTCGCGAAGATTGCCAGGTACGAATACCCCAACGACTGGCCAGACGCTATATCGGCATTCGTCGATGAGCTGCGCTCTCCACATGGCCGCACGGGCAGAGCCATTCAAGCATTACTGTACATCGTCAAGGAGCTGTCTACGGGACGCTTGCAACGAACGAAGCAGTACATGCAAGCAGCCACGCCCGAGATCGTGGCCGTGGTCGGTAACGTCTACGTACGCGAGTTGGATTCGTGGATGAGCAGACTTGACTCACTTGACTCGAATGCGGACTACATGCACCATCACGGAATTCCCGTGAGTCTCGCGGCGATCAAACTGCTGAGACGTCTTCTCGTGCTGGGATACGAACACCCCAACCGCCATTCAGATGTGCTTGCTTTCTGGAACCTTTCATTCGAACGACTATCGACATTCGTGGAAATCATGTTCGAGAAGAATACCAACGGCCGTATTCCAGAGAGCACCATGCTCGTGATCAGCAAATCCGCGCATCAGCTTGCGAAGCTTCACCACGACATGGCAAAGGATCATCCAGCGGCCTTTGCACTCATGCCCGCTTCGCTGCAGCTGATACAGCGCTACTGGGATGTCGTCAAAGACTTCAGCAAAGACTTTGGCGTGAGAAATATCAGGGGTACAACGTGGGAAGTCGGCACGGACAGTGAAGTACTGAGACCCAAATCGTACAATGAGAAGATTGCTCTGAAAGGGTTACTCATACTTCGTGCCTGCTCCAAGATGATCCACAACCCGGCACAGACCTTCAAATACCGCTCGCCCGAGGACAAGGACGAGAAGAACAACGCTACAGAAGTCCTTCGCGGCGCCGTTTTCACAGAGACGATGATCAAAGATGTCATGGAGACCACAGTCACCGGGTACTTCGTTTTTAGGGAGAGCGACCTACAAGAGTGGCTGGAAGAACCTGAGGAATGGGAGAAGCGCGAAGACGGTGATGGAGAGGATTGGGAATTCTCGACAAGGGCGTGCGCCGAGAAGCTGTTCTTGGATCTCGCCATCAACTACAAGGACATGATCGTGGGACCTCTACTCCAAGCGTTTGAAAAGGCGGCGGTCCCTGACAACGACGATGTCCTCTTCAAAGACTCGGTCTACAGTGCAGTGGGGCTTGCTGCCGCTGTCATACATCCGCATCTCGACTTCGACGGCTTCATCAACCTTGTGATGGTGAAAGAGGTGCAGATTCAGAACCCTGGCTACTACATACTCCGACGTCGATTTGCCATTCTCCTTGCACAGTGGATCTCGGTCAAGATTTCCGACCAGAGCAAACCCATCGTCTATCAGATTTTCCAACATCTCCTCAATTCAGACGATTCACTCAACGATCAAGTGGTGCGTGTGACTGCCGGACGACAGTTCGCCAAAATTGCCGACGACTGGGGCTTCGACGCAACCATCTTCATGCCGTATGCGCAGACAATACTGACTCAGCTCATGTTGCTGATTGGGGAAGTCGAGCAGACCGAAACCAAGATGGCAATCCTCAACACAATCAGTGTAGTTGTTGAACGTCTCGACTCGCAGATTACCCCTTTTGCTGATCGAATCATTACCCTGCTGCCACCGCTGTGGGATCAATCGGGAGATGAGCATCTCATGAAACAAGCCATTCTGACTATCCTTACTCGACTGGTAAACGCCATGAAGACCGAATCACTCCCGCTGCATTCGATGGTCATACCGATCATCGAGGGTGCCGTGACGCCTGAATCAGATGCCCACGTCTACCTGCTAGAAGATGCACTCGACCTGTGGCATGCTGTCCTCATGCAGACACCTGACGGATCGGTATCACCCGATCTGTTCAATCTGGTGCGATACCTCCTTCCGCTCTTTGAACATGGTACAGAGAACCTGCGAAAGGCCCTTGAGATTGCAGAATCATACTTGCTTGTCATACCTCAACACATGCTGGAAGACCCCATTCGATCAGACCTATTTCGTGCGCTTGCGGAGGTCCTCGCCGGCCCCAAGTCACACGCACATGGCCTGGTCTGTAATCTTGTCGAGATCAGCCTACGTCTGGTGCACGGAGAGGAAACTTCTGCCTTGGCTCTCGGTCAACACTCCAACGCTTCTTCGCTCATCACCTACACACTGGCATCTGCTCTGGATCCTCAGAGCGGCAATTCAGGCATCTTCTCAATCATTCTGAAAGGCTTACGCGGGAGCTGGGCGGCCCACTGCACAACCGGTCCCAACGCACAAGAGGCCCCAGTCGATGGGATACTGGAGACAGACTATCTCGCCGTCCTTGCTCGAGCCGTAATGGGCTCACCAGACGGCTTCATCTCCACTCTGCAAGCATCAGCAGCCGGTCTATTCGGCGAAACAAACGTCTCAGTCACACTCAAGTGGCTACTAGAAGAGTGGACCTCCCACTTCGAAAACATCGGCGACCCATCCCGGAAAAAATTAATGTGTCTCGCTCTCACCCAGCTGCTAGACACGAACCTCCCCATCATCCTCGAGAATCTGCAATCTCTCATGACCATCTGGACCAGCATGCTGCTGGAGCTGCGCGAAGAGGAAGCCGATATTAGCGGAGACACCTTGGTGCACGCCGTGAACGAGGAATACGGCCCCAGCACCGCCGAGGATGTCCGCAGAGCGAGGCTCACGACGGCGGATATCGTCCACACTATCAATTTGCCCCAGTACATCCAATATTGGTTACAGCGTGCTGTGGCCACGTCCGGCGGAAATGACCAGTTTCAGCAGCAGTGGCTGGTTAATGTCGATAAGGAGGTTATTGCCGCTTTTAGCGAGCTTGGAATCATGTAATTATCCGCAGCAGATCTACCGCTTCTCCCCAAGGAGAGATGTAAGAAAAAGAAAAGAAACACTGGGAACACTCGTCGTTGTCGGCCCCCCAGGTAGTATATTATAGTAAACCTCTCTTCAAAACTCTCATTTTTGCATTTCATTTCTCACTTCCCGAACGTACTATTAAAGCACTTAAAAGAAAAAAGCTCAGCCCCCCCCCTAAGTCTAGAAGTATCTACTCCGAAGAACAAGAAGTAATTATATCTGCCATCTAGGATTCTAATATAAACAGACCCTAAATCTTTCGTTAATTACGGTCGGCCAAAGTGGCTATCGGGCCTGGTATTTCAGTAGTAGAGCGCCAGGTGGCCGGAGGCTTAGTAGGGTTTGAGAGACTAGAATAGGAGGAGGGAGGGGAAGGAGGGAGAGAGGGAGGGAGGAAGAGAATGGGGAGGAAGAGAAAGGGGAGGAAGGGGAGGAAGGAGTAGGAAGAGAAAGGGGAGGAAGAAGAAGGAGAGAGGAGATAGAGAGAGAAAGAGGAGGGAGAAAGAGAGAAGAAGAAGAGGGAGAAAGAGGGAGAAAGAGGGAGAAAGAGGAAAATAGGAAGAAAGGAAGGAAGAATCCTATTCTTACTCTCCCCCTTCTTCTCTCCCTCTTTTTACTACTTTTCCTCTCTCTTCCTACTCTTTCTCTTTTCCTCTCTCTCCCTTTCTCTCTCTCCTCTATAATTATAAGTAAGTAGGGAAAGAGAGAGAGGGGGAGGGGGCGGAAGTAAATAAGGAGGAAGAAGAAGAAGAGGGAGAGGGATAGGCAGAAGGAGCGAGATAGGAAGAGGTAGAGGGAGAGGGAGAGGGGAAGAAGAAAGCCCGGGGTAAAGTTCTGGCGGATGGCCGACCGTCGTTAATCGCCAGATCCTCCTCCTCCTCATCATTTCTCTCCCCTCAAAACACTACTCATCACCTCCCCGACCCACTTTCCCCACGACGACAACAACCTCTTCTTCTTCTCCTCCTGCACAAGTCCTCTCTCCCCCAACCTCCCCCCCTCTCCACCACCCCCGCTTACCCCCTCAGCGCCGCAAACCCCCGTATCTTCCCACTTCCTCGCCCCAACACCCCTCACAAAATCCCTCCACCGTACCCCAAACAACAACAGCGTGATCAACGCATACGCCGCATCATTACTCGCATTATGACAACCCTTCAAATCCATCCTGCCGAGCGGCGGACTGGAAGCTCCATCTCGCTGCTGCTGCAGAAAAAAACCATCATGTCCCCTGTGCGGGCGTATGATGCGATATTGGGCTTCGATGCCGAGATTTAGTGCGATGGATGCTAGGCGGAGACTTTTGCCTTGGAAATTTGCGCCGGAGGCCTGCGCGCAGAGGGCGAGGTGGTGCGTGTCGAAGATGAGGAGAGAACTGGGGTTGGAGAGGAGGGGTGGGATTCGGGGGCGGAAGGTTGGGTCGTGTTGGAGGGCGGAGATGTCTGCGGAGATGGATTGGCCTACGAGGATTATGCGGGGGGTGGTTGTTGGTGGTGGTGCTGCGCCTGCTGGTGGTGATGTTTTTGTTGATGATGTTGGGGAGAGGAGGGAGGTTAGGAGGGTTTGGAAATAGACTGAAGCGGCTGGGCTGGTCATGTATAAGGAGGTTTTGGCGAAGAGAGTGGAGGATTTTGCGGAGGAGGGGTTACTGCAGGCGTCCGTGACGATGTGGACTGGATGGGAGGTTAGTCTTGTGTTCATTTCTGTTTTATAATTGAAGAGGGAGATGATAGATTGCTTTGGCAGACGACAACAAAGATAAAATAACACAATACCTACCATGTTCCATCTTCTCCTTCCACCCCCTGATCCAAGCCCCGGGCGCAACATCCAAAATATCACTGACCCTCAAAGTCGTAATCCCAATCTCCGTAATCGTCTGCAAGATTCCCCTGCGCTCCCATTCCAAATCCAAAGACAAGAAAATCACATCCCGATCCGGAGATGCATCTTCATCCAGACCCAGAATCTGCTGCAGTTGCTCAATAGAACCATAGCTTCTTCGCAAACGAGAGAAACGTCCTCGGCCTGGTCGAGCTTGTCGCAACATCTGCCTCTCGACCGAAGCTTTCCCCAGCGGTCTGCTAACTGTGCCCTTCACGACCGTACATCGGACCTTCTTCGTAGCAAGAATTGCAGCAGCTACAAAAAAACAAACAACATCGAAAACACATTAGCCAGAAGGTATTTCCTGCTTCCCTCTCCCGTGTGCCCTGTTCAAAAAACTCACTCTCTGCCCTCAACCTCCCAATCGGCACAATTCTGACTTTCGGCCGCTGTGCGGAGTGCGATGCACTTAATATCGGCTTCGAGCTCACATGGCTTAGCTCGGGAGATTGGCCATCTTCTTCACTCGACCTTGATCGACTAGCAATAACAGAGTTGATAGCTGAAGAAGGAGAGGCGTTGGCTTGGGCTCGGGCTTTGGCTTGTATGGCAGCATTCAATCGCTTGAGTTGAAGCTTTTTCTGGAGTGGATTGGGCATGTTATGATGAATGTTGATGTTTTGGAGAAGCGTGGCCTTGTTTGCACGGAAGCCATTTTGTGCTTGCTTGTCATTTAATTGGAGATGGTCAGCGGCATTGTGGGTGATGCTGTTGTTGTTGTTGTTGGGCTGGATTGGATGGTATAGCGTTCGGGGGAAACGAAGTGTGTAGTTCTAGTCCGCAGAAAAGTGGAGATGCCAAGGAATCAATGTATAACAACTACATGTACCTCCTTACGGAGATGTTAATGTACTCTTTCGTTCGTTCGTCCGTTCGTTCTTCATACAACAACAGTCGATAACGTACATACATAAGTGTACACCTCGCCCAGCTCGCTCAAGTGCTCAGGCGCTCATGGTGGCTATACAGGAGATATCTCGTGTCTTCCACTGGCCCCCATCGACACCTGCACATCGACACCTGCATTTCCGCCGCCCGCTAAAATGCATCATCATGCACAGTCTGAACTAGCCGTAGCAGCACAATGCCACCAGCCAGCCTATTACAAGAGTAGAGAACCCACTTCCGATGTTTCTGCGTCAACGCTTTTTCTATTCCTTCTTTCCCCCACCCCCTAACCCGAACCAACTAGCAGCCCCCGCCTTCATATCCTTCATCTGCGCCTCTTGCAGTCTCTTGATCTCCTCGGCCTCCTCTTTCAGCCATTGCTCACCATTCTCTCGAATCTGCTTCTCCAACAGCTCATACTGTTTCTGTCCCTGTTCCCTGAACTGATCACTCAGCATTTTGCCCTGCTTCAACCCCTCGGCAACACTTTGTCCATCCGCAAGAACCATGCCACCACCCATTCCGCTTCCGCCTTGTACTCCCAAACCAGTGGCGATGCTGCCGACAGAGAACTTGGATTTTCTTCGTTGCTCGGCTGCGAGTTGTGCTTGGAATTTCTCGCGAGCGACCTGTTCTCGACGGGCAAACTCTTCAGGGATAGATTTTCCTTCAAAGGATTTGAGCACTGGGCGGACGTCTTCTGTGCCCATTGTTGCGACGTATTCGAGGAAGGGAATCAGTGCTACCAGGTCTTTGGTGTGGGGGTCCTTCGGGCTGCCGCTCCATTTAGGGATGACAATGGCGTTTTCAGGTTGATTCTTGACGTGTGGCGCGTGTGTGTCGATGATGATGGTCTTTTTGAGATCACGGTTGAGGTAGGAGAGATCTTTGACATATTCGCCATTTTCGTACTTGGTGGCTTCACGGCCGAGAGGCCACATGATGAAGTGGAAGGGGTCGAGCTTGGCGACAATAGGGTCGGCCATGGATCGAGGTGCGGAGGTGAAGAGGACGAGTTCGTAGTATTGTGACAAGTATCGAATGAAGTAATCGATTCCCGGACGCTTGGCGGTGCGGTAGCCGTGTTTGGTATCCCAGGTGGTGTGGATCATGAGATCTTCAAGCGATAATACGAGTGTGAGTGGCATTCGTTGCGATTCGGGCACGTCTGGGAGGAGCTTGGGGAAGGCCGGCTCGGTGTAGTGGCCGACCTGGTTGCCCAGTCTTCCTCGGATGCGATTCCAGATCTTCTGTGGTGTCCAGCCAGCAGCCTCGTCTTGCGTGAGACCTGCTGGAAGCTCGTCATACTCACCGAATGGTCGTCCGAGGTAAAAGCCGCTCAAAAGTACCCAGGCGAGAACGGAGGCGTATAGGTAGTTCATGAGCATGGCACGTCTCCTGTCCAGAGAGGTCTCGTATGCCTTGCGATCGTACTGCCTCTCGCCCTCCTCGCCATAATCTCTTGGCCTGCGCTGACCCTCGTGAGTCAAGTCAAGCTTATCTTCTTCCGACTCTGCTGCATCTTGCTGCTTGGCTCTTGCCTTTGCTTGGCCAAACTCCAAGTCGAATGTGCTGGGGATGCCATGTCGCAGATCTGGGAGAGGTCCAGTCTGCTTCGGACCCGTCTCCTCACCCACGTCTGGAGCTGGCGTGTTCTCTGAAGCCGCCACCTTCTCCTGTGCCTGGTCCCGTATTGAGCCAGCGACTGGCCCATCTGCGTCTAACTTTTGCGCCAATGGTTCTTGAGCGGCCGGCTCTTTCGCATTTTCCTTCCCACCCACCTGTGTCTTCATCTCATTTACGGACAACTTGAGTTCAGCGGCGATGTCCTCCCAGCTCCTGCCAGCACTGCGCATCTCCTCCACCTTCTGGAACTGCTCCGTCGTCAAAGGCGGCACATCGGGCGTCATGTCTTTCAATTTCTGCTGCTGATCCGGCGGCAACTGTTGCACAAACTTGGCAATATCAGCAACGCCCTTTCCCTCTTGAAACATCTGCAGAATCTGCTGAGTGGCATCACTATCCCCTCCCAATGGCGACTGCGTAGAAGCTGCATCGGTGGTCCTCGCGCCTTCTACAGGCGATGAAGCAGCATGGCCCACTCGCGCGGCGGTCGCTGATGCTGCGCCAGCTCGCGTGGGTGTCGCAGCGGTAGGCTTCTGAGCAAATTTGATTCCATCTTTGGGCTTCCATGATTGATCTTTTGGTAGCGTTGTTCCCGGAGAAGTCTGTCGAGCTTGACCTGTGGTCGAGCGGGGTGTGAATGGTTTTGGCGGTGGAGGAGGCGGTCGCTTGCCTGAGGGCGGGGGTGGAGGCGGCGGCCGTGAACCCTTGGAGGCGAATGTTCGTGCGCAAAGAGCAGCAGAAGGCAGTGCTGTCGTCAATGGGCCGTGTCGAAGGAGTGACGGGGATGGCGTCGCTGGTCTGGATGCTTGGAGCAGCACTGCTCGCAGCAGCATGGTCGCGTTCGTTGCTGTGTCCTGTAGGCTGTCGTGTCCTGTCCTGTCCTGCCGTGTCCTGTCCTATCCTGTCCGTAAGCCAGAGCTGTGTCTATTGAAGCGGAAGGGGGTTTTGGTACAAATGAAGAACAAGAGCGTGTGATTAGTGAACGAAAAGTAAAGGTGGTTGTCGTTCTACTGAACTTCTTCGATGCGGCTCTGCTCGGTGATGACATCCATGCATGCCAGCCATGCTTGCCATTGCCTTGGGGGGGGAGGGAACACACTCCTACTGCCACCTCTCTTCTTCGCTCTCCGATCAGTACACTCGCCGACTCGACTGCCACCGCCCACCGCCCACCACCACCACGTCGCCGTCGCACCGTATCGCTGCCGGCGCAAGAGACATTCCTATGCAGAATCTCCGCTGCTCGTGACACGCGCGGCACGTCAAGCAAAGCAAAGCGGCGGCGGGCGGCTCATGACCGCTGATGCAGCTGAAGGCATCCCCCCGCCCACCACGATCGGCCTCGACCAGCAGGATATGGCCCATGTTCGTCGCCGTTGCGCTGAGCGCCTGGTGCCTGTCGCTTGCTCATGGCATGACCGATGACCATGTCGCCCGCCTCCGCCGCAGCACGGAACATCTCTTCTACCATGGCTTCGACAACTACATGCACGTTGCCTTTCCCGAAGATGAGCTGAGGCCCATCTCGTGCCAGCCCTTGACACGACGGCATGGCCGGGGCGCCGATCAGGGCGAGAACGACGTGCTCGGCAACTACAGCCTGACGCTCATTGACTCGCTTTCGACCCTGGCCATCCTCGCTTCGGGCCCGCTGGACGACACCGACGATGGGCGCAATCCACTGCGCGATTTTCAGGATGGCGTCGAGAGTGTCATCGATCTGTACGGCGACGGAACGGAGTGTGGCACGCGAGCGTGCGGCTTTGATTTGGACAGCAAGGTGCAGGTCTTCGAGACCAACATCCGCGGCGTGGGAGGACTACTGTCTGCACACCTATTTGCTCTGGGCGATCTCCCCATCACGGGATACGAGCCGGTCTGGGAGCAGGGCAGGAAGCCAGGCATCAAGTGGGAGAATGGCTTTCGATACAACGGACAATTGCTCCGTCTGGCCAAAGACTTGGCTGAGAGACTGCTTCCTGCATTCAGCACTGCCACTGACATTCCATATCCAAGAGTCAACCTGCGCCACGGCATTCCCTTCTACCGAGATGCAGACAAAGGCTTCTGTCGCGCAGACGGTACCTCTACAGCGCCCCGCGAGATCACTGAGACCTGTACCGCTGGTGCTGGCAGTCTGGTCTTGGAGTTCACAGCACTCAGTCGCATGACTGGGGACACTCGCTTCGAACAGGTCGCCAAGAAGGCTTTCTGGGCCATCTGGAATCAGAGATCACCTATCAATTTGCTGGGCCACGGCATCGACGCCGAGACGGCTCACTGGCTGCCACATGGCCCAGTTCTCTCGGGCATCGGCGCCGGCATTGATTCATTCTTCGAGTATTCTCTCAAGTCTCACATTTTGCTTTCCAACTTGCCATACAACCCAAACAACTATTCCACCGAGTCGCCCGACAGTTTTCTCCGTGTATGGGACCAGGCTTACGCTGCCGTCAAACGGCACGTCTATCGAGGACCAACATCGGTCAAGCATCCTTTCCACGCTCAAGTCGACTACCTCTCGGGAGCCGACCGTGCTCCGTGGATTGACAACCTTTCTGCATACTGGCCAGGCTTACTCGTCTTGGCCGGAGAGGTGGACGAGGCAATAGAGTCCCACCTGTTGTGGAGTGCACTGTGGACACGCTTCGGCGCACTTCCGGAACGATGGAACGTGGGCAGTACCCATCTCGAGACTATGAAGCACTGGGCCGGCCGGCCCGAATTCATAGAAAGCACCTTCTACCTCTTCCAAGCCACCAAGGACCCCTATTACCTTCACGTTGGCGAGATGACTCTACGCGATATTCGACAAAGTTGCTGGACGGAGTGTGGCTGGGCTTCTCTCGAGGATGTCACGACAGGCAAGCAACGAGATCGCATGGAAAGCTTCTTTCTGGGCGAGACTGCAAAGTACCTGTATCTGCTCTTCGCGCCAGATCACCCGCTGAACAAAGGCGATCGGCCTATTGTCTTCACTACTGAAGGTCATCCTCTCGTCATCCCGGAGTCTGTCCGGCACGATCATGTTTTCCGGTCACTCAATAAGCGCGACGAGCGGCTGTACGCTCCAGCAGCAGCAGCCATGTGTCCAGCGCCTCCATCGGCGTTGCCACTGACAGTTAGCAATATTGCCAACAGAGCAGATTTATTCCATGCGGCAGCACTTGCACAGCTTCATTTGGTACGTGTCAAATTCCCCTTCCTGCAGCGCAGCTCCTCGCACTTCCCTCGTTTTAAGGGATGGCTTTTCGTACAGCGCCGTTCCTAGTTCTTTTCTCCTTGTACAGGATGCGGCTAGCTCGACGGCGGCTGTTCTTCAGGCGAGGAACTCATTAACATTGGCTAATTCCATTCAGGTCCCAGTCCAATCTCACCGCTCTTCCCCTCTAGAAGAGAGCTCGAACTACAGTCCTGGAATCTCGTTCGCGGATGTGCGTAGTCCTACCAACTATACGTTCTACCCTTGGACATTGCCGCGATCCCTTGTGCCTGCAAAGGGACTTTCTTCGCCTATCGTCGTTCCAAGTGAGTACTCCTACTGTCGCTATATAGTTGAAGTGAATGGGGCCAGTGTGCGAAGTGACCGCGGACGCGGCTGTCTATGCTACGCGGGTAGAAACAGAGGACGTTTGCTAACAATATCCCTTTCCAGTCACCACAACGCTCACTTTCCCGGCACTCATTTCGGATGCGGACAGGGGATCATTTGCGCATAGTGTGCAGGATGGTATGTATATTCGGGTCCGATCCCGCACTCGAAGCTTTTGGCTTCGTGAGCGCACTTCCGAGGTGCTCCAAGGCACGGCAGAATCAGCATTCCGGGAGACATACTAATCATTCTTCAGGCATACTACTCCTGTCCCTCTCCAATGTGCGCCTAGGCATGATTCAAGAACCGAGAAACTTGCTGCTACCAGATGGACAAGAAGGTATCGTAGCAGGAGAACAGTATCGCATCAACACAATCGCCAACTGGAACCTCGGGAAAGACCAGCGAGTCCTGCTCGCAGGTAGCGCATTGAAAGACCTGAATGCCAATGACCCTCATTTCACGCGCCATAAAGATTTGGAGATGATCGATCTCGTGCTGGACCTTTCGCTTTTCGATGAAAGCAGTGATGGTGACGACAACGCCCCTCCAGTGACGGAACTCGACCCTTTGGAAAATGGTACCTTTGACGCGATGTGGGACGAAATTGACAATATGGTTAACAAATTTTTCCCCGGCACCGACAAGTTCTCTGAAAAACTTCGCAGTAGCTATGGTGCTGCGCCTTCAGCCGCCAATAGTCCCAGGCGAGCTCAGACTAAACCAAGCTCAATCACTAGACAATTGATTCCAGCCATCTTGCCCACCGGGATCGGATCTCATCCACCTGGCGGACCTGGAACGGACATTGACGTCCTGGCGGTCCCAGCTGGTGAGCTCCCTCTGAAATACGTTTACTACCTCGACGATACACTTTGTCAACATCGACTTCCTTCGCACATTGCGAGGAAGTTTCAAGTTCTTGTTGTACGTAGGGGAGGGTGTTCGTTTGGCGAGAAGTTGGAGAACATTCCAGCTTTTGTCTCGGGCAAGGATGCTTTGCAGCTAGTGGTGGTTGTCAGCAACTTTTCTAAAGACGGTGGAGATGGATCTCACAAGAACGAAGAAGGCCTGGTTCGACCGCTTTTGGATCATGTTCAGAAGACTCCGAATGGGCTGGTCAGGCCGCATCCTATTGCTATGTGCATGGTTGACGGGAGTCATGTTCCGACTGTCAAGTATGGCGTCAACCTTGCCGAAGGTGTCGGCGAGTACCGACAGGAGGATGCGGCGAGTCTGTTGAAGAGGGTCGCGAGTGTCACAGGTACATTCGACGCATCTGGCAGGATTCAAGAAGTCACCCGTTCTGCACGGAAGAGTGGAACTGGGGCTACGGCCAAAGGCATGGGTGTCAAAAGACGATATTGGTTTGAGAGTATGGGCATCCCTATCGGGAATCTCTTGATGGCTTAAGATTCCCCGGCTTGTCGATCATGGTGTTTTGCGGATAACGAGGCTACAGAGACGTGTGGCGTTGCTTTCTTTTGAAATGAGATGATAGAGATAGAGCTTGACGACTATGACTATGATTATTACTATTAGTAGATTAGTATAAGAAGAAGTTGGCAGAGGAGCAGAGACAGAGGAGGATGGAATAAGAGCAACATCGTTCTTTTCGCTGTCGTTCCTCACTACTCCTTACTTACTACCTCTTTGCAAACAACAGACTTTCTAGGACTAGCTCTCTAAACTACTACACCTACTCCTGTAGAAAGGTACATTTATAAAAAGGCATAGAGAGAGAGTGAGAGAGAGTGAGAGAAAGTACTTATAATAATATACTATAATTAAATACCTACCTACCCACCTACTAAACTACCCGTAAGTAAACGGTACGATTCATTCGGTAGTAATGTTACCTATTCGTTGCCTATATATGTAGTACATTACACGTAAATATCTATATATATTAGGTATTTGGGCAGAAAGCAAATAGGGTTTCTTTTTCTTTGGATTGGAAGTTTGTTTGTTTGTTTGTTGTTCACTGGGATAGTTTTATTCTATTCTATTCTATAGATTATATGTCCAGTGTGATATGTATATGACAGGTCGCGGGGGTTGGTTTTGGGATTCTCGAGAAGGGGCAGAAGGGAGGAGAGGGAGGAGAGGAGAGGAGAGGAGAGGAGAGGAGGAGAGGAGAGCACTAGGTATCGGGTGGTTGTTCACGTTTTCAGCGTAAAGTACTACATGTACTCTCTTACAACCTGACCTCACACCCCTCCCTCCTCGTCCTCAAAACCAAGCCAAAGTCCACAAAGCAGGCAACTGCGGCCATCTCTCCTGCCACTGAGCCAAAATCTCCGGAACCCGTTCATCAAACCCCTCTCGACCGGCAATTCCGCGATCGAATAACATATGCACATCACTCCCTTCATCACCAGCAGCATGACGTGTATACGCATCCCGTTGTCGTTCCTCCCTCGCGGCAGCATTCAACATATCCGCTAATTCCAAAATCGCGCGCCCGCCTACAAGGGCTTCTTCGTGGTTGTCTTTGATGTCGACGTTGAAGACGTGGACGGGGCGGTTGAGAGGTGCGCCGCGCGTGAGGAGGTCGTCGATGACGGCGTCCCAGCAGCGTTCTTCGCAGGTGAAGACGATGTCTACTACGCCGGATTCTGCTCCTGCGGATCCGCGGTCTTGAGACCATTCTGCTTCGATTTGCGCCGAAGCTGCAGCTTCGTCTGTTCCTCTTTCTTCTTCTTCCTGTCGTTGTTGTTGTTGTAGATTCTGCTTGCCAATAACCCTCTTCCCCACCCTCGGAACACCCACTCTCCAATCCTGCCACCTCTCCGGACCCCATTTGACGTTTTTATTTCTCTCCAACATGTTCAGAATGCCATTTGCAGAATATAGCCTCTTGTCTTTCTCTTTGAGCTCCTGGTACATTTGTTCGTAGCTGGTGGAGTTGAAATTGTACACGTTGGGAGAGTGAAGAGAAGCGCCTGGGAGCCGGACGAGACTGCCTGTCCCAAAGGATAGGACGGGGTATTGTTGGGGGGAGGATGTGAGGCGTAAGTGCGCTTCCATGGAGCGGTTGTTGTTGGAGGCGCAGACGGTGCAGAAGCGGAGTTTGAAATTGCCGGCGTCGGAATCTGTCGAGGGCGGAGGTTGAGAGGGCTGTGAGGTGGGTGCTGCCTCGTCTGAGGGATCTTGTTGTTGTTGTTGGTCTTCCATCTTGACTCGTTCGTGCTCGGGCGGTGGTGGAGGTGGAGGGGGCGGAGGTCGTCGTCTTGGGTCGGCCATGGTGCTTGATATGAGCTGGAACTATGTTGAAATGCAGCTTCCGCTGTCTTCTCTTTCGGACGCGCCTTCTGGCTGAGAGTCGCGAGAGAAGTGAAGTGAAGTGAAGTAAAGGTCAGAGTCGGAGCTCGAGTATGTGAGAATCAGGTGGATGTGGATGCAGATGCGGATGGGATGCGATTGTGCACGAGACAGTTGATTTACGCTAGCTGGAGTGCACGATGTAGATGTAGAGGCTGCTACAGGTACGATATGGTGTCTGTGCTAGTACCAAAGTCGATGGAGAGATATGTTGATGTTCTTCTTTCACACTTTCACATGCTGAGCTCTCCACACCAAGGAATCGCGAAACCAACACGCCAAGAGAATTGAAAGCAAAAAAAAAAAACACAGCAAGCGGGAATGCAAGAGCAAGGCTCTGTTGAAGACGCGTCGCTCTCTAAAGGGTTACGCTGTGCTCTGTTGTGCTCGTAGAATGATATATAGGCAAAATCTTTTTCCGTCCTTCCCATTGCGCCCCATGCTGATTACTTCCTTCATGATTCATGCTCGTCAGTTGGCCGCCGTCGCAACGTCGTCCACAGGTCTATGCTTCTTCTTGTGCTTCTTCTTCTTCTTCCTCTGCTTCTTCTTCGTGTTCTTCGTCGTCTCCTTCTTATTCTTCCACTACTCCTCCTACTCCTCCTCCTCCTGCTCCTACTTCTCCTCACGACTCAGCATCATGAAAAATGTCTTCTCCCCCAAGACTATCCCTCCTCATCAACCCAGCCGCACTCGGCGCCTTTCCGGGCTTCGTAGGATTCCTATAGTCTAATGGTTTGGTAGCGGCGACTGCGCCTGTAGCAGAGTCAGAGGTGCTGGTAGCTGCAGATGTGGTTTGACTGGGTCTGAGCGGTTCTTGCAACGTTTCCGATGTTGTAGCTGAAGATATGGCAACAGGTGCAGATTCCACCGAAGTGTTGGTGACTTGTCGTTGAGGAGGTACATCACTCGTACCATCGTTTTGTCCAAAATCTATCAAGTCGTTCTGCCGTTGTGTTTCTTGTGCAATTGCGGCATTGCCACGGATCGGCAACTGGTGGGCTTCCTGCGCTCGGAACGCTTGTGCGGCATGGGCAGCCTCTGGAGTAGGGCCATTGTCGGAAGTGGAAGTAGTCTGGTGTGATGACTGTGGCGGGTCTATCTGAGACGGTAGCTTCTCCTGCTCGTCAAACTCCTTCTTGTGCGTTTGTCCAGGCAGGATAGGTGCAACGGCCAGAATCTGCTCCACCTGCTTCTCTGGCGGCGCGTGGTCATCCACCTCGGCATTAATGATCCACTCCAGCTTCTCTTCGTCTCCAGGTGGGATGGCCTTGAATAGCTTCGGCTGCCACGGGCTGTCTCCCCTCTCCGCAGCTTCCTGTCTCTGCTCGTCTTCAATCTTGCTCTTCGCATCCGTTGCAGTCCTCTGATCAGCCTTTCTGATCGCCTGTGTCGTTTCGTACCACAATCTTTGCGACTCTCGTGGAGCCTGTTCCTCCAACGGTCGTGCCTTCGGAAGACTCGGCTTCGCGTGGCTGGCATCGAAGAATTCGGTCTTCTTGCCCGTGGAGAGATCCTTGATGTACATCTTCTCGTGCCAATGCCCACTCAATTCGAACAGATTCTTCCCGGTACTGCTCCTCTTGATATACCCATTAATGGCATTGTATCCACCACCCACCCATCCCTTCACCTTGAATTCAATATCGGCCTCCAGATCCAGTTCAGGACTCTTCACAATCGCATGGTCTCCCAGCTCATACTTCATCTTGCCGAACAAGATTCCTCTCGCGTACATGTTTGGCTGAGTGATGAAGTATCTTTCCCCATTCCGGTTCAAGAAGCGCATAACCGCAATCCCCTCCATGAAAGAGCCTACACTGTTTCCCAGGAACTTGCTCCGCGGCTTCAGACACCCATCGATCCGGATATGATGTTCTGGAGCCATGAAGAAGTATGAGCTCTTGGGCGGATGGTGGCATGTCTGTTCACTGATGTAATAGCCTTTGGTCCCATCCGGATAATCCCAGTAGCCCGTGAAGACCTCCCCCAAGATAGGATTGAGTGGCTTCTTGACGCCTGGTGGTTTGATGTGCCAACCGGACAGGTAGAATTTGGTCACAGCGGCGAATCGCTCGACAGGGTCTTCGATCTCAGGAATGTGCAGCATAGTTTCCGGGTGTGCCATGAAGTTTGTTATACGCTCGAGCATTGATCGGGGCTCCAAGATGAAGGTGGGCAGGGTGACGCGGGACAGGTCGGCGCCGGGTCGTAGCTGGGAGATGATGTGTGTGAGGATGTTGCCTTGCTCTTCGCTGACTACCGTCTGGTCGCCATCTGCGCCTTCGTTGTCGCTGCGGTCCTGTTCGGTGGATCCGCGCGCACTCGAAACCAGCGAGTTCTTCCTATGGCCCAGCACCATGGTCGGCTCTACCCTGCTGACGATGGAAGGCCGCGGGAGGGCGGAGGGGGAAGGAGAGGGTGGTGGTGGTGATGGTGGTGGTGGTCAGTCTTAGGGTGGAGAGATCTGATCTGGTCGATGGTCTGGAGGTCGTTGCTGCTGTGTGTCAGTCCTAACTGTATAGGAGTTTGATTATTGTGGAAGCAGAACTACATTACTAGGTAGTCAACTGTCGACACTGCTACTGCTCTGCACTGCCCCTCGCCGGCCCTCCCACTCCCTCCCCTTCGTCATTGCTGCTACCGCCAAGCCTTTTTTTCTCACATTCCATGCTGGGCTGTTGTATAACTACTTCGTACATGTACCCTACCTAGGTTACTACATTGTATGATTGTACTTCCTGCTGACGGGTGATAGTTCTAATGGCTATGGGAGTAGTAATGCTTCCAACGGGTGTGCTGACTACTGCCCATGTATACACCACTTACACAACGCATTCACTCGTCCAGCACTAGACCTCTCAATCAGCTACATGCACATGTACTAGAACTAGTCATAGTTCTCGCATATTACGGATGCGGGTGTTCATAAGGGCCGGTCCGGTGCACAAACAGTACTAAGCGTGTGAAGCTGACGCGCACTCGTTCTGAGGTTCCACGTACGGGTA